>JAZHYW010010079.1:0-150819 GCA_037355805.1 Ixodes ricinus | reverse complement strand
TTACGTATTGCTAGTGTTTCGAGCCAATGTCCGCTTAAGTCGGATGCTCAGAGCAGAGTCGCCGAGCTGACAGCCGCAATAAAGACGGAATGTGCAAAAAAAAAAAATATGACGCGGGGCTGAAAAAACAAAACAAACAAACAATTGTATACGTGGAGTATCTTTTTACCTTTGCACGAAGACTAAATCAGTCTGTATCATCCTGTAAGCGATATAAACAAAAAAGGCTTCATTAATCACATGTGAAACTTAAAAAAAGCAATGAATTTTAATCGCGACAATAAGGCAATAATCTTAAACAATAATCCAGGTGTTATGAAATAACAACTATGCTGCAGAGGTCAAATACGTTCAGGGTTTATGGACACCGTTTCAAGGGGAATGAATTCTCGCAATGAAAAATGACGAGGTCGTTCTAAACAGATAAAAATACCCTATTAAGAGAGCAAATTACAAACACCACCTACTTTGGAAAAAGAAATACGCGTTGAAATATGTGAGAGCTAGAAGTAGAACACGAACCTGCCTAGCCTGCTCCTCGGACGCAGTGTGGCGCTTGCGTTGTTTGGCTATGTCTGTTAGAAAAAGAGCGCGGCTGCTCTGGAAAAAAGCGAAAGCAAACAGAGTTCCCGGAGAAATAACCGTGTTTTTCGGCCAAGGTAAAAAAGCTATGAATCGCAGAAGGGTCGAACAACGTTAGATTGTGGCTGTACCGGTTGGGATAGAACGCGAAAGTTTGAGAACATGACGTTACCTATATATAAAACAAATACTTAAATAAAATTTTTTTTGAGCGGACGTTTACCTAAAGCTAGCATCGTAAAAACAAGAAGTGGCATTATAGATGCTCGTTGAAATTTTTAATAATGAAAATCTATTATCATCAGGAAACACGGATAATGTTTTCTTTCTTGCTGCCAAGTTCTTTTTTATTTAAATAAATGTTACAGGCGCTTACAATGTGCTTACTTGTTTGAACAATATTAGGCTTAGGTGGATGTCGGCCCATAAATACATTTTGCTTATCTCGATTATCCTTTGGTGTAGGTGATGTCGTCCTGTTATCACATTTTCGAGTTCTTTTCGAACCGTTGGCATCACATTCTCACGGAGTTCGAGCTTTCTGCGATGTATGTTTTTTTACCTGGAGCGATAAAGACTGTTGTACTTTCTTCGGAAGTCCCAGTACAATCGCGGACACTATTAGCTATAACATGGCATCCGTGTCCGTTCCTTACACCCAGCGCCACATTGCAGAGGCACTCTGAAACACCACTTCAACCCCGTCTATCCTGTGCGGCGGAATTACTCTTCCACGTTTCGATAACACTCTCCCCTTGTACGGACGCAAGGTGCAAAGCGAACGCAGCCACAACATTTGCCGACGTTGGCTTCACACGCTTTTGGGTGTGCCTCTTGTGCGTACGGAGACTCCCTGACTCATAGAAACGAGTCAGCCAAACGCCCAACGAAGGAGACATTGCGAGATAAGCATAATATGAACAATAATTTTTACACGAACAAAATTAATAAAAAGGCGTCTGTCTGGTTATATTGAAAGTAATCGAGCGAGAGATCCGTATATAATCATCAATTATGCTTAGCCCAGTATGTCCCTTTTGTTGAAGGTTTGGCTGACTCGTTTCCGCGAGATAGAATCTCCATAAAGAAAGAGGCACCCAGAGAAGCCAGTGAAGCTAACGTCAGCCAGTGCTGTGGCGGCGACTTACTTTGCGCGCTAGCAGACGACAAAGAAGAGGATCGCAACCTGAAAGAGTAATTATGTCGCACAGGTTAGTCGCGTGAAGAGCGGTGATTCAGAGCGCCCTTGATATATGTGGTGCTGGGGATAGGAGCTGCCACATCTGCCGTGTTATAGCTAATAGTATCCGTGATAGTACACAGTCTAGCTGTTCTGTAGAGGCGCCGGAGCTCACGAGCACACGGAAAGCACACGAGCAGGGAGAGCGCTCGAATTCTGATTGCCGGCGCCGCCACTTGGACGGCGGCAGTGGGAAGGCTGAGGGAGCGCGCTGCACAGCGCGATCACGTGGGCATTTCGCAAAGGCTTTTGCCGGAAGGGTAGGAAAGGGAGAACAGAGCCTGCGCTGTAGATTGGGGTTTCGCGTACGTGCATGATAATTTGTCGCCTAGAAAGAGTACTAACAGTTACCGCTGTAAAACAACCTTGATATTTCACTGGGAATCTTAACTGCATGTTGTGATGTTGGGTGCGGCAGGTGTCTCGTTAAAACGAGGACGTGCTGGGGGACGACGATGAGAGTCGAAGCTCAGAGAATACCACCTAAAAGACAGGCCTGCACATGACGTCATCGAGAATGGATCCCCGAACCCGGCCAAGGAAAAACGCGATGAAGCTTGACCAAAGCCACCGCAAAGGAGCAGACGCGTCCGGCTCGGCGACAGCGTGTGCTATGCTCGTTTCAGCTGGGTCCAGACGCAGCCGATGCTACAGCGCGAGCTCCCGGGCTTCCAGCGTCCCTGCCAAGCACGCGCGCTCGTGCAGCACAGGCACTGTTCAGGGCCACACGCTCGTGCTTGGCATCGGCTGCGTCTGGACCCAAGCGGAAACGAAGTATAGCGTCGCGCTCTTTGTGAGACGTTGACGGACAGTCTGGTGGTGATGATGACGCAAGATAGACGGCGATACATGAATCCCTTAGCGCTGACTTTTGAGGGGAAGTGTTGCCGGCCTTGTCGTCTCTGTAGTATTGGCTGAGGCTGGTAGAGACTTCAGGGGCTCTGATCTGAATGCTTGTAGAAAAAGTCGACCGGGAATCCGGTGGTCATGATTGGTCGGCGCGGCGCTTGACCTTGACACCATTCAATCACGGTGGTCGAGATCCTCGCCAACTTTTTCGCAAAGGGTTCAGATTAGAGCCCCGCTGAAATTAGAGTGGTGTCTGCGTTTAAGATGGCGTGCTTGGGAAGATGGCGCCGCCAAGTATTGAGGTTTGCCCGGGAACATGCACACCTGACTTCGGCGGAGGTGTCGGACTGGGAAGAGCGGAAGTCCGAGCCATGGAGAAGCTAAAATTAACTCTTGTTCTTTGACCTGTGGCCGGTTTGGTGATCACTCCGTCTGTCTCACCTGGTGGCTGCAAAATAGCAGCGAATCGAATTTTCTGGTCATGGCGACTCGCTGAGAGGGCAGAATGAACCCGGCCTTCCAGCCAATACCGCCTTGCAAAAGACAAGAACCCTGCATCGAATCGCTTTGCAATTCTCACCTAACATGACCTCCCCCATGAAAAAGGTGTACATGCCGCTCCTAAAGTGCAGGTTTGCTTAACTCAATCGCACTAAAATTTCAAGGCTCCTCAACCTTTTCCTTTTTCAATATTCGGGGTTTTTCGAGACCGCGAAACCTTTACTTACGAAGGGTTCTGGTGAAGCGTTTTTCCGGGAAAAGTTTGAGGGTGCGCGAAAGTCCATGTGCCTTAGCAGCACCAGTGCGCAACCTGTGAAGGCCTATTTACATGTGCCAGGACATCAATAATTTAGCACCTAGTTGCTCAAAGCGAGAAATTCGTCACCACTTCGAGATCAGCACCTATTGTTTTGCGGAAGGCTCGTCAAAATATTAGGCGCTGGACGAAAATCCGCCATGTCTGCTAAGTCCTTGTTTTCGAACTATTTTTTTGTTCGCGTTGATTCCATTTTTCAATGGACAGAACGTAAACACGAAGGGTTCAAAATAACAACAGAACACAGATTGTCCAGCCCCTATTAATTCGAAGAGCCCTACACTAAAAGTATGTTGTGCTGGCCATCCGGAGGCTGATGTTTCAACGTCGAACATAAGCTCTAAAGTATGAAACTGCACCTGTGTGCGTTAGGGCTCAATTTGTATATTTGGAAAATTGAAGAGGTCAGTAAAACGGGCGGAGTGCTACGTTCCTCCCGGTGTACATCGAACTATAATATCACACCACAAACATCGCTTTATAACGCAGATATCATCATCATCATCATTTGTTATTCCTTGAAGGTCCAGTGGGCATTATACAAGGGAGTGAAATACCTCCAAAAACAAACAAATAACACAACCGTTTAGCAACAAATCACGCTGTAATCTAGTTATGGGTTAGAAAAACAACAAGCTAATGGCTGCAGACAATTGCTTTAGTGTCAGATAATGAAACAATTACGTCAGGCAGTGAGTTCCAGTCGTCAATGGCCAATGGTAAAGTAGACATTTGGTGAGTGACGGTTGACGATGAAATAGGACGGAGTTTACAAGAATGGTCGAGACGAGGGAAAATGCCAGGTAAGGAGGCGATAGCAAATTTGTCTCGAGATGACTGTTGTAATAGAAGATCCGATGAAGAAGAGACAGACGAGACACCCTGCGGCGGTGAGAAAGCGTGTCAAGGTTAGCTGATTGGCCAGAATCCTGATGTGCTTGCGTAAGGGGAAGTAGCCGGAATAAATAAAACGGAGGGCTCCTGCTTCGAACGGGTTCCAGGTTGTTATCTAGGTATGCTTGCCACGGTGACCGTATGGGAGATGCGGAGCTCTAGTTTAGTTCTGGCCGAGGTAGTATAAGCCAATTGTTTTACTGGGGATGTAGCTTGTCTGAGGTTACGGCGAAGAAATCCAGAAGAGTGCGGTTAGCATCGGCGATGACGGATGTGGCAATTGGTCCATGCGAGGCATGTGAGTGGTCCATGACAGGTCAGGGCCCGTTTGCTCGAAGCGCTAACCGCGGCTAAAGTTAGCCGCAGTACCTAGGAGAGGGATTTTTTAATCACGTGACTGGTTGGGTAGGGATGCGGGGAAACATGGCGGTGCCATGGTGAGTGAGCGGAATACCACCTAGAAGACAAGGCCTGCGCACGACGTTTTGTTAGTAGCAGAGGCTCTGGTTGGTAGATCCCCGACCCGCCCCAAGCGGCAAACACCCCGAAGCTTGGCGAAAGGAGGGGGCCCGCGGAGCGCGGGCGAAAAGTGATCCCAGCACCCTTGGCGAGCTCGGAGCCTCCGCTAGCAGACGAATTCTCCGCAACGCATTGGTTTTGCCTATTTCCGTGCGAGGAGACCAATGAAAAAAAATTGTCACGGGTATTCGCTTTTTTTAATGTTGAAAAATAGGTGCCACCTCATAAGTGAAGGACATTTTCTTCGCGTGAGGAAGATGTTAGAGCTTTCAGGTTGCAATTTCGGGGCTCTCCTGAAGAAAACACTCTGTCACAACCTATGTAAGCGAGACAAAACACGAATGTACCTTCGCACTGTTTTTTTTTTTAAGTGCAATGTACAAACATTTTAGAACGTAGCTACGTTTCAACTTTACTGCTCTTATCAATGAATTCGTTTCGTTGTTGCAGTTTCCATTTCTCATGAATGTCTTAATTGAATTATAACAGTTTTGTCGAATAGGATGAAGAAGCCAAAGGCAATTTCGAACCACGTACGTTATTGCGATGTCAGTATGCTCTCGAAGAAGTTGATTGTGCACATGCAAATCTGACGCTATTACTGAAATTAATAAAAGCGGAGTTACAAGAAAAGCAGGCTTCTTGCGCGTCCAAAAGAAAAAAAAGAAACAACGAGGAGAGCGTCGTAGTGCAAATAAAAGAAATTTCGGTCCGGGACGACCAACGTGTTCGTCGTCTTCTACAATAAAAGCAGGCACCGGCCGTTGGACCGTCAGCAACTCCTTCCATTTTTCAAAGTCTACTTTATTTTTTTATTTTTGAGGAGACGCTACGCCGTCGGGTTCTTTCTTCCTCCTGCTTTTATGTTGTTGTTTTTTCTCCCTTTTTGTTTACTTGACGTTCGACCATCGCGTATTTTGTTTTGCCTTGTTTGGCTTAGTTTTTCCTCTCTTTGCTTCACTTCGGCGCTTACCGCGAGTCCGTCTGCTACACTGTGCCCGGACATTTTGAAGGCCGTCTGCAACATCGTTGTTGTTGTTGGTTTCTTCCACTGCCGTCTGCGATAACCTCCTATTTTCGCCTTCGATTGAGTTTCTAATCCGAAATCTGCATATGTGCTTTTTGGTATTTATTAAATATATTAAAAAGTGCAGGCTCGTTATACATTTATGTTCGAATTTTATTTGTCTACGCCGGAACGTCTGCTATGGGTCATCGTTTGTTGATCAACCGGCCGCCTTCGGGCATACACCAGCGCATACTTGGAGATCGCAGCCATGTCAAAGTTTTTGCGATGTGTTAGAAAAATCTTCTTCCGCTTCCCGAAGTCCGAACAAACGTGAGTAATTAAGTTGCTGCAACATTAAAATTAAGCTAAAACAAACCATAAAAAAAGTGAAGCTCTTTTTTATATGTTGCATGCTTTCCATTTGTTTTAATTTTTTTTCCATAACCCGGCCGATTGAGTCAAGGCAATCCGCTTTCCAAAGACGTTGCCATGCCGACAATCATCGCGTTTATTTAGGCTTAGGAATGGCCAGATTCGAAAGACTATCTAAAAAATGCGGCGAGGTCATTGCTCATGCTTTGCAATTTAAGTGAAGTAGGGCAAAGCGAAAGCCTCCTGTAGCGTTCGTTGCTTACTAACGCGCCCGATATTGCAGCTACAACGACATATTAGTTCCAAAGCGAGCGGCTTTCACTCACCGTGGCACCGCCATGTTTCCCCGCATCCCTACCGAACCAGTCACGTGATTAAAAATCCCTCTCCTAGGTACTGCGGCTAACTTTAGCCGCGGTTAGCGCTTCGAGCAAACGGGCCCAGATGTCAGATGAATTCCTAGATATTTATACGATGAACAAGCAGTTACTGGGATGCTAGAAAGGTGGTAAGAGGAGAATAGAACATGTGAACTGCGGAAAAGATAGCGATTTACATTTATTATAGTTTAAAGCCATTTGCCGTTTATGACACCACTCAATTATAAGTTGAAGATCGTTCTGCGAGATTAGTTGATCGTGGCGTGAATGAATCGGTCTATAGATCACACAGTCATCGGCGAACAAACGTACTTCAGAAGTGATGCCATGGTGGAGATCATTAATGTAGATTAAAAAAGAAGGACACCAAGAATGGTTCCTTGAGGGACGCCAGACGTTACTGTGCTTGTGGTAGATTTTACATTGTTAATAGAAGTGTACTGAGTGCGATTAGTGAGGAATTAGGAAATCCAATTGCCTACTGAGGGGTGAAGATTAATATCTCTTAGTTTCATTAAAAGACGTTGATAAGGGACCTTCCCGAATGCTTTGGAGAAGTCAATGAAGATGGCGTCAGCTTGAACATTGCAATCAAAATTTGAGTAAACGTGAGTTAGAAATGCTGCTACCTGAGTTTCCCATAAGCATGACTTGCGAAATCCGCGCTGGTGCTTGAAAAGGAGGTTATGAGAGTTTAAAACGTTTATTATGTTAGAATAGAAAATATGCTCCAAGTGTTTGCATGAAACGCTGGTGAGCGAGATGGTACTATAGTTGCTGATTAGTTGGCGATCGCCTGTTTTATGAACGGGTATGACGTTAGCAACTTTACAATCCGATGGAACTTCAGAGAGTTTAAGAGATTGAGAAATATGTTGTAGAGGAAAGTGGAAGAAATGTGTTTAGTGTTTAATAATACATTAGAGTTAATTTGGTCATCTCCGGACCTGGAGGACACCTTCAGTTGATCTATAGCCTTAAGTACTCCAGTGCGGTCAATTAAGATAGGATCCATAAGAGGGTGAATGGATTGGCACAAGTCGGGAATATTTAACATCTCCTCGTTAGTAAAGATGGAGCAGAAGAAATTGCTAATAGCAAGAGCGCCGTGTTTATCTGAAAGCGGAAGTCCGCGGTCATCAACAAATTGCAAAGGAAGTGATAGTACCGGGTTGATCATTTTCCAAAACTTCTTTGGTTTGGTGGTTAGTATGTTGGGGAGGTCGATACTATAGGATTTGGTTTTGGCATAAATAATGACGGATTTATAAGCCCTAGCGCATTAGTGGTAGGCGTTCCAACAAGCCGTAGTGTTGGCAGCCTTAGTCCGCTTATAGAGTCTTTTTTTCCTGTTGGATTGACTATGAATTGTTTTATTGTACCAAGGGTTAGTGTTATCAGATATAATACGGGTCAGTGGAATAAAACGTTCGATTATGTAGATCATTTTATCTTTGAAGAGAGTCCAGTTTTCATTAACAGTTCTTTCCCAGACGTTAACTGAGAAAGTACGATAAAAATCTTCGAGGTTCGAGTTGATAAGATGCGTAATCAGCTCTCGCGTAATTGAGAATAAATTTGCAGTAATGTGATCTACGAGGAGCAGAGAGAGAGAGACTTAAATCGATGACGAGATGGTCACTAATGCCGGGTCAGTACGTGATGTTACTGAAGAATAGAGGGGTCTTGGCTTAAGCTTAAGTCGAGTATATTGCTGCAGTGATTAGTAATACTAGTAGGCTGAGCGATAACATTTCACAAGTTCAAATCTAAACAAAAGTCTATAAATTCTTGAGAAAATGCACAAGTAGAAGAGAGGGCAGACCAGTCAATGTTCGGGTAATTGAAATCGCCAAAAAGAGTAACAATGGCGTTAGGGTATTTAGCTGTGATTTCAGAAATACACTTATATAGGTTTCAGAAAGGCACTTATGCGTTTCATTACCCTAACTTAATGAGAAAATTGTCATGAATGACCGTCAAGAAGCAGAGTGATAAAAGACCGCCATGGCAATTATTTTAACATATTTAGCGGGGAAATCAATGTGACGTGGAGTTTATTCCCTTATTTTCCCGCTACATTTAGTGCGAAATAGAAGTCCCGTGACCACGTCCTGTGACCTCAAGTCACGTGATTCCAAGTCAACAACGACGGGAATTGGAACGCGCCAGCAAGGAGTGAAGATTAATTCAAACCACCCGGGGATTTTTCAATGTTATTCCAAAGTGTCGTTTGCACGGCGCCTTCTCCGCAAAACGCCTCAGTCATATAGTGGGCATTTCTGCCGGTATTCAAATCTGTCACCTGGAGGTCCGTAGGACGGTTCTGTGCGTCCGAGCCACCGAGACGGCCACAGGATACCAATTTCTGCGAGGTGGCGGTTTGCGATGAACACAAGCTGTGCTGGCCATTCTTTGTTAACATCATCAAGCGTGCATGCATGTGTAAATTGTGTTTTTGCCGTCAAGAAGACAAACAAACGTATTAAGTTTTTTCCTATTTGTCAAATTGACACAATCCAGTATGCTCATTAAAACAATGGCGTTTTACGCTGATCCATAAGCGTAAATATTCGCAGCTGATGTGCATCACCATCTAAAGTATAGGGAACAAAGTGAACAATTGTGGGGAGGCTCAAATCGCCGCCACTTTGGTTATTGCCAGAATAACCGGTCGTTAAACTCGCGAAAAGAAAGAAGTCATTATTATTTCACGCATTTATTTTATTCGGTGTGGAACGTCGTCGCTGGATCGACACGCTAATATTTTCTTTTCTTTTTCAATTACCTCTTTTTTTTTAATCTCTGAGAAACGTCGTTAGCGGAGAAAGACAAGAAAAACAAAATAAGAGGCCAAAAGAAATTCAATTTTCCGCAATGTTCTCCCGCGTCCTTAGTAAGCGATGCGTATACCGAAACGCCCCCTGTGAACAGATGGCCGAGTAAACAACAATTCTGAACACATTGCACATTTTGCGAAATTGCTTTTTCTGCTAAACTGCTAGAGGTAAAACAAAATGCTGCCGTCAAAGATACATAGTGCGGAAACACAATATCCTACTTATAAGCGGACTTCCGTCGACTTGGCAGAAAGATATTGCTGGGGAGCAGAGTGCCAAGAAATAAAGTAAGAAGGAAGAGGTCCTCCAAGAGGGTCTTATTTGATCAGGATGACACTATCATCTTTTCTTGGTCCTAGTTCGTGACCCGGAGGAAACAAATGCCGCAATCCGAAGAAGTCTCCCCTGGTTTTTGTTTGCGTCATTACGAGGAAACATTTGTGGGATAAACATGGCCTTAATATGTGTGCTTCCAAATGATAGGGTTCCGATTTTTTTTCTTGGCAATTTATTTTTGGTGATTTTATTTTTGTAAATTTTATGGTGACCTTTTTCTGATTTTCTCTAGAACGATATAGTAGCCAGTTTTATTTTGGCAGAACGTGCCCTTATTGCTTGTTTATAGAATAATTGAAAGATATATGTAGTCGAATAATTGTACTATGTGTACTCTAATTATTGGACGGAGATTTTATTAAGGATTCGAAGCAGATCCTGGCTACAACCTTGTGTCTCAATATTAGTTTTGTGTATTGGATCGTGCTCTTCAGTGTTGCATTGAATTTTGCCTCGATTCGTATGCGTTTTCGCCTTGTGGTGTCTTGTCTTGGCTCTTTCAATAAAGTCTTAATTATGAGTTCTTTCGTATTGGCCTTACCCATATTATCGGATTTTATTGAACACAGATTTTCCAAGCGGCTTGCTTGGAAATATGGCGTGTCGTAAAGCTAACTTTTCACTAGTGACAAAAGTTTGTATGTATAGGAAGTACCAGGCGTGCTTGAGAGAACCGAACCCTGTTTTTCGCACCGCGAAAAATAAACTTCGACATCGCGTAGAGCTCAAACACGCGTCAGAACGTAGCTCCAACCGTTTGAGCAAGATGTCAAAGCTTCAGCACCAATCATTTCTTTATTCAAAAGTTATAAGTGATTTTATAAAAAATTTACTAAGAACAAGGGGCCCAGCTTGGCCCGTTTTCGGTTTGTGACACCATATGGATCCTAGAGTCCATCGCCCGCCATTTTTCCATTGAAATTTTCGAAATTGCTTATAACTTTTGAATATTGTAACAGTTTGTGCTAAAACTTTGGCTTGCTTCGAACGGCTGGAGATAAGTTTTGACGTGGTTTGAGCTCTCTGCGATGTCCATTTTATTTTGCGGGGCGAAAAACAGTATCAGTATTCTCGCGGACGCCCGGTACCATAAGAGCGGCCAATGAATCTTATTATGCGTGTCACGTGACTTTAAACTCCACGGCTCAACGGTAACGAGGTATTCACTTGACGCGAGGTCGCCATTTTGTTGAACTTTTTGCATACTTTCTTCTGTTGCATGGTTAAAAATAAAATTATAATTGTCTGGGGAGGAACGAAAGATAACACATTTATCTTGTCTTGCTTCGTAATACAGATGACAAATGTAATAGCAGAAATGAAATATTTGGAAAACATCCTAGCGCTATTGGCAGCGCTCCCTCGGCGCGTTTTTAGCTTAAGATGTGGCAGAGGAAAAACAATAGACAACCTTGGAAATTAATGTTCTAATATTTATTATGTGCCATGCTTTGACGTTTTTGTTACATACCCGAGTTTCCGCGAGGTTAGATTCGCTCTAGCGGGTGAAGTAAAAGTCTTGTAGCGACGAATAGCTTGAGAACGTAGTGTAATAACCTAGTTTCAAACACTTCCCACAGGTGAACATTGAGAACCGGGGGCTACAGTATGATTGTATTTTTCCCCACGGCATTGTTTTGTTGAATTCGTTATTATAAAATAGTCGTGATTTTAAATAACGTGATGTGATGAAATGAGCTACCTGCATCAGCCGCAAAGTCTGCGGTCCGCCTTCTTGACTTATTTTCCAAGTTACGCCGTGGACAGATAGTTCAGCACTAGTAGCGTTATGACTCTATTAACATGCCTCTCATACAAAACTGTTCTACAGGTTTTGATACTTTTTTAATTAAGACAGAAATTCTGATATCAATCAAAAAACACATTTCGTAATACTATATGAATCAACCCATATAACACGTTATATCTATTTTTCTTAACGAAGAACGCATAAGTAAGTTTGATATCTGGCCATGGTCTTCGGCCATACTTTCGTTGTCAGATTGCACATAAATGAAATTGTTTTCTTTCACTTATTTATAATTTTACAATTATATATGCTGTATTAAAATAGATAAGGGGCAAACAACTGTCAATATAATATTGTGCTTTGTAATTATAATACGTGTATAAGGTAATAGAGCTATTCTTGAAACAGATAAAATTAAGAATTCCGCGAATAAATACATTTTATTTTCAGAATGATTTTCACATATATTGCGATGTATAAGTCATATGGGCTGCATATGTTTTTTTTTCAGTCGGGTGTTTATACGTCGGATCATACAATGATAGTCTTGGTCAAATTTGTTTTTATTTATGTAAAAAAAATTCTGCTATATTTAAACATTGTAGCTATTTTTTTTCCGGAGAACTTTTGCTTATGAAGGACTTTCGGCAGACGTCCACTACTGCCCATATTTTAGAACTGGGTGCACAGTCAATTACCGTGAAACACAAAGCCCGCCCTCGAGCAAGATCTGTCACTGCGAAAACAAAAAGCTAGCGAAATAATGCAAGTAAATCCGATATTTAGTTGTTCAACAGTATGTGACGACGAACAAACCAGCTTACCATTTCTAAGCATAAATGCATGCCGTAAAGTATATATGATAAAAGTTGATAACTACAATGGTTCTGTTGGGTGTTTCCATGTCGCTTAATACTATAATTTTCTTTCATATATTGTATCCTTCTGTCAATATGTACTGCATGAATGGCATATCCTTATAGAAAAGCTCTCAGCTATATTCCTATACTTATACATGGTATTTCATGAAGCGTGGGACATACATTCCTGTAAAAAGTACGCATCGCACAGAAAAAAAGAAGATTAATGAACTATTGGTCCCGGTCAAAGGGCACGTTTAAAAATCGAGACTAGCGTTTTACGTAATCAGATTAATAATTAGTGTTAGTAAATAACATCGTAATTAATAACTCTTAAGGTATCATTTAAATTCGATGCATGGTGAGCATCATCTAAAAGTATTAAACTAATCTACATTATAAAGATATAAGGTATCCGCAGCATTCTATAAACAAAACAAAAACACTCAATTTGGAAGCGTGTCTTTTCTTTTGTTTAAGAGAAAAAGGGAGGAGGGAGGAAACGCAACTAAAAACAAATATAAAACTAAGCTACACACAGCACGACTTTCTGCAGCCTACAATAGATCGGTTCTAGAAAATGTCTCTTTGGTGCCGAAGTCGTGCGGCAAAGCCCATATAACGAGGACAATCTAGCTCAATTTTAGTGAAGGTTTGCTGTCGTCTTTCTTTTTGGTGGTCAGATGCTACTCGATGTTTTATCAATGTTTCACCAGCACAAGTTAGTTCAACACACTTCTGACAATTAAAGAGAGTTTAAAATAAATAAATGATGGAGTTTTTTTTAATTGACCTACAATTTTGCCACATTTAAATAGATTAGCTGCCTTTATTCTTTAATAAAACTACTGCGACACTAGCTATGCTTACCTTTTTTATATATGCGTAATATATATTCAAACATGTACATTTTAATATATTTCTCGCGAGTTTATTTAAACTGTTTTGTTTGTAAATAAGTTGTGAATCTGCATCTAAATATATTTACTTGGGGTGTCTTGTAATTTTATTTGCATGGCCTTTTTATTGTAATCCTTAATATTCTGTGTATTAACGTTAATAAACGTTCACAAAATTAGTAGGAAACTTATTACTACGTCCATGCTTCGGAGTAAAATTGACGGTTGTGCAAATTACCAGAGTGATACCTAGGCAATATCCACGCCTTGACCTTTGAAATTTTATATCTCCAGAGGAAAAGTAGCTACAACGTTTTAGTACAGCTGAATGCTCCTCCCAAGAACATGACTTTGACTAAAGTTTTTGTTTTACATACACATAAAATATACGACACGTACCATAATAGTACGGTATCACATAAAAACATCCAAAGGTGTATGTTCATATATTAAATAAATACCTTCAACTTTTGTTATGAGTGCGGGTGTGAATATTGCTTATTTTTATTACTAAGGCTGACGCATCAAAAGTATTAATAAAAAACACTAAATTTTGATAAACGCGGAACTTACGATTCACATTTAGCTAGAGCAGCTCCCCTAACAGCAAAATTTGCCTTGCAAAGAAGATGGAAAAATCAGCGTATATTCAAGGGAGCTGGTGAAACGTCATTAAAACTAAAACCAGACACTTAACAAAAGAAAGTCGAAGGCTCATAAAAAGAACGCACAAATACACGCCGTTTAGAGAAATACGGCGTCATAGATGGCGCTAAAGGATAAAATGGGACGCCGGTGTCCCACAAACCCGAAGAACTCGATTGAACCAATTCTCAAACGTGGACATATGTGTCCCACTTTCTCACAAAGGGTTAAAGAAAAGAGGGAACAAAAATAAATATTTATACCATGTGGTCATTCAAAAATAACATACACCTATAGCTTCTGACAAGCTATGGGGCGTGGCTAACATCGTTTTATCGCTTTCAGCCAATGAGACTGTGGCACTACCCGATAAAAACACCAAAGATCCAATCACGAGCCAATAGGCGTGAGCGCAATAAACCGCCCTTCCCTTTCCTTTAGCTGCTAATGACTACAATGACAAAACGTCACCCTTTTCCAGCTGAAGTTGTTTAAATCGTATAGATGCGATTGAAATGAAATAAATCTGATTCATATAAAATTATAATGCTTCATTTATGATAACCCGGTGAGGGCGCGGGCGACCTGCAGTATATTTACCATTTTCTTAAACCTCATGAGACTGGGTGAAGAACACGAAGACTCCAGAGTGGTAGAGAGGAACAGAACGACAGAAGGCAACGTCTCAAGAAGTGGTCATATGTCATTTTGTTTATTTGTTTTCCACTTTGGATTCTTCGTATTGTCGACCCAGTCTCGGGTGGTTTGGGGAAAAAGTTGCAAATTGAGACGTTGTCTTTTGTTCGGTCCGATCCTTTCTCTTCTGCCTTGTATATTTCGGATATTACATCCATTCTCGGGTGGTATAAAAACAAATTATGATTTGCTTAATGTTTTTCAATCAATTTTTTCTTCAATTACGCTACAAACTGCAAATTAAAGCTGAAGTTGAACGCGAAAAAAAAAAAAACAAGGCCCGAAGCACAGCCTGTCATGAATTCTCTGCGACGCCGCTCCTTTCTTGGGGAACCACACACTTTCATTTATCGCTAAAGGGCCACTCATCAGTATTCTAGAAACGCACTGAATGCGCTTCTCGCATTGCAGTAATTGGAGTAATTTTGGTAATTGGACAAAATGGAGTAATTAGGAGTAATTGCAGTTGTGGGATCCATTGCAATCGGACTTGGTTTGAAACGGAGTATGGCCGTTTTCTTCAAGATGAGTTTAAACAAACGCCAATGTTTGTCCGCCACTCAGAAACACCGACTTTGTGGCATAAAGAAGCCCCCAAGACACCCCCAATTAGGATATATATGTATATATATATAAAACAATCACTGAAGACACAAAATTTGTATTATAAGTATTTGGGAGCTTCGTGGCTATACTCGTATGGCTCGTAATCTACGGCGCAGAATAACCAGTTACATTCAAACACGCGCACCGGTAAAAATGAATCACTCACCCAGCGCTGACTGTCAACGCAGTAGTATTTAGTCTCCATCTACACCTATTGGACATCAACCACACTTCGTTATTTTTTCTTTGTGGTGAGCTAAAATACACCTTTCTTGGATAACCCTAAATAGGGGTTACTAACACACGTTTCGTCCCAGCCTGACAATGTTCTCATCATCAATGATTTCTCGCGTGAGCTGTTGAAATTTCTTGCTAAGAACAGTGTAGCTTTTTTTAAAGTCTGCTGAACATCCGCGTTCTCGGCAATTCGTGAGTAGATGTCCAGAATTTGCTTTTCTGATATCGTTGTTGCGCTTCCTCGCGCGGTCATTTGCAAATCATTCAGTTTGCCGTATATATGTTTTGCCACGTTAGGAAAATAGAATAACCACTCCTTCCGTTCAAGGCATGTAAAGATTTTGATGTGTTTTTTGTGCTGGAAATAGCAATAGGTATTGCCATTTTTCTTTTCGAGCACGTGGGAAATTCAGCTCTTGAATAGAGGGTGTTCACTGGACGCCATATTTGAGGACCATGTTTAAAGCGCATGCTCAGAACGAGCTCACATTATTAGGCTGAGAAGACCGGCGACCTTAATGGTGTGGAATGCACGTTGCAAAACAACTGTGGAAGCTCGCCGTCAGCACATGCTCATCAGTTGCGCACACAGCTGTGGCCGTCAGCGAGTACTCCATATAGCGAGTGATATCGGGGTCATAGACCTTTTTCAAAAGTGGGCGCCATCTAGGAGCTGCTGCGCCTATCATCCAAGTCCAGCATCGTTCGAGCGCGCAGTCTGAGCATGCACTCTGAGCACGAGTGCCACGCCTGCGTCCGGCTGGGACTCGCATTCAATCACAGGCTTTGTTCCAAACAAAACGGCGACCCCCAAAGTTGCTTGTTAGAGTTTTGAAAAGGGTTCATTTGAAAACGGAAAGGCTTCGCAGAGCACATCGCCTTAGCCGATACTTCGACTAAAACGAGAGAAAGTAAAAAACAAATTGCCATCATAAGGTGAGAAAAAGTGAAAGTTGATTGATGTTGTGTGTGCGTGCCTGAACCCGTTTCCATCTGATGTGTTTACCGCGTCCAGAGAATTGTGTCCGATTACCGTATGATGACGTCATAGAAGTGTCAGGTTGTCTCCGGTCACAATGCTTGAGGGGTCACGGCAGGGGTGGTTGACGTAGGGGGCGCACTTTCCGTTGCAGGTCGCCCCTGGCTAATATATCACGGAAGCTTTGGCAGCCAGGAATCGGCACGCCGCGACGACAACAACAATCGCGTTCTCTCGTTGCTTTTTTTTTTCAGAACTAGATTTAAATTGCAGAAAAAAACAAAAATATCTTGTTCTTGAAAGGTTCTTTGACACCCCAAGAACTGCTTCAGCTCGAGAGGAACGGTTTCCCCTCAAACGCTATCGATCCCCGACGGACTATAAAAGGCAACTTGACAAAGAAGCCATATGGTTGCTTAAAAAAGGAGCCTTAAAGAACCCGTTATAGGTTTTAAAAAAAAATTCTCTTTAAGGAGTGTTTTACTTAACTTTTTAAAGTGAAGATTTTAGGGTGCCGTAACACAAGCACGCGTACGCGTCCTTGCTACCGAGCACCTGCTGATAGTAAAAGGTCTCGAATAAACGTTGCTCAAACCTGCCTGAAGTGCCGTTTCTTCTGCGCGGGAAGGTGCTTCCTGCTTTTTGAAGAAGCTAAAGGCTAGTCGGTCTGAACACAGGCGCTACTCTGGAGACGGTGCTGTTTTGTTTTTAAACTTGTAATCGGCTTTTATGTGCGATTAAGAGCTGTTCTCCTATTTGTGTACGTCCATTACTCGTTTTAACACATGTAAGAAACTCATCCTAGATAAAAAGAACTAATTTGCTGAAATTGCTTAGATGAAAACTCCACGCGGAGGTTCCGACACACGTATCGTATTAGTTTCTGCGCATTCCGAGCTAATGCCAGAAACGTTAAACTGTTTCCAGCACGAACTTAATTTGGGCATTTTTCAACATTAAAATTACTGGAGAATATCAGCTCTCTAGACCCTCAGCCGTCACGACGGCACAAAAAAAAAATAGCCAGCCAGGAATTTTGACGTTGCGACCACAGCAACAGTTTGAGAGCCAGCAGCTGAGAACCAGGCAACAGCCAACATCTGAGGGACAGCAGGGCCAGTGGCACGCACCATGTGTCTTCGATCGACAGGGTCCTCAAGCTGCTCGTTTACAAGCTCAACCGCAAGCGGAAAATACTCATCGCCCGCTTTGGCGAAGGCCAACACCGGCCCCCACTCCCGGCCAACATCGGCGTCAACTCCCGGCTGTGCCGGACTTCCTGCGTCTCCGGAAATTGGGCCGGGTCGTCTGTAAGTCGGACACGCAGGGAGCCGTCGCCATGCGCACGAGACCAGCCTGTTAGAACGCCGCAAAAACCACCCCAAGCGGCACAAGAATATTCGGGGAGTATCAACACAATATTTTTGGCGAATACTCCGAATATGCGGTTTTTCCCGTCCACACGATGTCTAGACAATATCGTTTCAAAAGTGGGGCAGTACCAGCACAATATCACTGGAGTACTGCCAGCGTCGGCTGAGTACCCGCCGGACATCGCGTATATCTATGGCGTACTAGCAGCGTCGGCTGAGCATACGCCGGACATCGCTGTGTCAATCCAGTACTGACAGTGTCGTCTGAGCACCCGCCGGATATTGCACGTATATCTATAGAGTACTTGGAGCGTCGGCGCTAGATACCGCCCACATGTGTGGCAAAAAATATTTTTATTTGCTCATGCTACAATGGCGCTTCAGCAACCTTGCAGCTTAGGGCACCACCTTCATTGTACACACATGTAGATACACTACGGATACTTCAAGCATCAGCTGAACATATACATTGAGCGCATTCACATACACGGCACATACGAACATCACTACAACAGCACATTTACCCGATCACTACTCCTGAGCTCTGCGTTTCCGCCTTTTATGCTGGTTGTTTTGAAGGGACGGATTTTCTCAGTGACCACTTAAGCAATAAGTAATATTTCCAGTTTGTTGATTTTTTCTCAGTAATGTCATGCCTTTGAGTGTATTTTAAACGGCTCAGGGGATGAATCTCTTAGTAAAAAGTAAGCGCTCATGACGTAATTATTTGAAAGCCACCAAATCAAGCAGCTCCACTGCAATTCCAAGGCATGTTTTCTCTGCGGTACGGCACGTCGTAGCCATTATATCTATTGCAGTATTTTTTTTTGTGCTGTTCGCGTGCGGCTCTAACTGTCGCTGGAATTAATTTTTGTAGAGGGGGTATTCACTCAAGTGGAAGCGAAGCTTCACGGGCAGAGAAATCGTTTTTTGATCAACTTGAATGCAATCAAAGCCGCTACTTGCGGCAGGTGTTAAGTGTACGGAGCTACGTCCTAGTGAGCTCAAAGATGTGTAGAGTTCATCCCAGCATGCGACTTGGTGGGCAGTTTCTCCGGACTCGTAGTTTATTTAAACAGCAAAATAAAGGATCGTTTTTTGTCGATTTAACCTACCGTCCTTCCTTAATGCTAAGATTCCAAACTGTAAATATCTGTACTTTCTCTCATATTTCCTTACTGGTCAGTCCTATCCCCAGAGCGCAATCGCTCTCGGAGAGGAGACAACAGGACATCGCCGACGACCGTCACATTGGCCAGACCACTGCAGCGTTCCAACATGACTATCCGCACGTCGATCGATTGCACCGTAATCACTCAAGCCGTCTTAAACTCTTTAATGCTAAATGGAATATCAACCTGCGACATCCCGCCCCCTCCGATCACGGCCCCATCAGCGGTGTAAACTGGACGTAAATTTTCGGGCATCCATTCACTACAGTTTACGTCATCTCATCTTGTTGTTACACCACTAATATGCTAACACACGGTCACTTCGACGATAATTCCAGTCTTCTGTTCACAACGCACAACACTGTCATCGCGATGTTGCTGCTATAATGGTGACACGCAGAAATACAAAATCTCGTTGATTCCCGGTTAGCACTCGGCTTCGGAAAACAGAACCGAACTCAGCACAGAAGACACCAGGCACCCGGCAGCAATGCGCACGACGTGCTCGAAAAACGAAACCGAAAGAAGATGAGGCGGGAAGGCGGAAACTTTCTCCCGTCTGCTTCGAGAAGGGAAAAAACGTCGCGTTCCTCCCTTCTTCTCGTGTCCGCATGGGGGCGCGTCAGTTGAAGGGAGGAAGACGCGAACATGTCACAGTCATATTTTCATCACTAACTAAATTGCCTGTTCTAACTTGTCTGAAATCAAATATAGCAATTTTCGTTTAGACAAATTGGTGCGTGATTTACCACTCTCGCATATTTCCGGTGTATGTAAATTTCTGTTGTTGTAAATCTATAACTGATCGCTGAAATAAAAGAGATCTCCTAAATTATGGCCGAAAATGGAGGCCATTTTCTTTCAATATCGTTTTCGAATCGGCCGAAAATACCTAATACTGCACAGTTATTGCCGATTCCAAAGCGCCATTCAGGGAAAAACGGTTCGTATAACATGAATATCAGGATTGCGTCGGCGTAATATAACAGATATTCCGTGAACATCGGCAGTGTCGAAAAGGTACCGGCATTCTTTCAATATCATTTTCGAATCGGCCGAAAATGCCCAATACTGCGCAGTTATTGCCGATTCAGAAACGATAGCCAGAAAAAAACGGGGTTCGTGTACCATATAGATCAGGATTCCGTCTGCGCGATATACGTGATATTCCGTCGACATTGGCAGTATCAAATTGGTAACGGCACGACTTTTCCGATACAACTGAAATATCGGCAGTATTAGCACGACTTTCCCGACCCGAGGCGAATATCGCGACAATACTGTGTGCTGCCTGGGACCGTCTCGAACACCGCTGCCTAAGCCTATCCCTGGCAGCACACTTCCCCGGTCCGGTGGCGTATCAACTTGTTTCTGAGTGGAGGGGCAAACCAACGCCCCCCCCCCCCCCTCCCCCGGTCGTATATTTTTACTAGTGATGGGCCGAACTTTTGCCGAATCTTGGGATTCGGCGGAGCCGAACTTTTGCCGAACTTTTCTAAAGATTCGGCAAAAATACACTGTTACCAGACTTAACGTTGATATTTAGTTTTTTCTCACAAAAAAAGGTTTATGTTTTTTTTTTCTTAACGTAAATACAACATGTAGTGCCTATTGACACAGTTATTACTAAATAAGGTGATATTCTGCAAGATAATTGTATCGATGTCGCTTTTGTGTGTTAACTTGCAATTAGTCACGAATCACGCTACGAGAGTTTTGATTTTGAGACTTCACCAGCGCACGCCTGCAAGTGTGTTTACATTGTTAAAATAAAGGCAATCACTGCGTTCTTACATTCTCTGGGAGTCGCCGTTTCGTGCGCGAAAACGAATGCAACGGTTGCTGAGCCTTCACCAGAAGAGATAACAATATTGTAAATATGTATGTTTTTCGATTTGAGTCACTTGACGTCAGCTTTGCATGAAAGTGTGCGTTCCATATTCTCAACGTTCCGTTTTTAACCTTTAAAATACCGGTTTCTGGTGTTAGGACGCACACGGACGTTTAGGAAGATGGGGAGAGTTAGGAATGTCGGATGTGCAACGTCGAGCATGATAGATAGTTATGTGTTTAGTTTTATGCAGATACATGAAAATCGCGAAATAACGCGAACTAAAAAGCAATATTATTCTGTTTTGGCACAAACTACTTGTGAGCCGAAAATAGGATTGTTATAATAATAATAATAATAATAATAATAATAATAATAATAATAATAATAATAATAATAATAATAATAATAATAATAATTTTATTTGCACAAACTGGAAGGGGCCCATGTGGTGGTGTGCGGGGCTAAACAGATAGGTGAAAACCCTTACGCAGAGCGCCTGCCAGCCCGCTACCATATGTGAAAAAACAAAACCGATATATAAATGTACAGAATATACACACTACAGAGAGTGCGTAAAAAGGAAAGAAAATAAGAGGGAAAACATGTATCACATTATGACGAGGATGCCAGCTGCATCCCATACATTCTGGCAAGCTCTCGTGGCTCTGCCCCGTTTGACGGCAGTGGGCTGCGAACACTGAGCGTAATTGTCAGTTGTCAGTCAATGTTTCAACTACCTCGTTTCATCAATGAAAATGTCAAATGAAAATCACGTTATCCAGAATGCACCGCATCATTGGTCACTTGCGCAGTGGATTGCGTAAATTACTGGTCGATCTTCTCTTCTTGAGGCAGAAAATATTGAAGAGAACCACACTCGCAAAAGCTCACAAACGCACAGTTACCGTGTCGCCTACTCCACACCTCGCCGTAACCGCTGATTGTACTAAACTGTACGATGGTAACCTCGCGACTGCGCGGCGTCCATTTGCGATCCATGGCCCGTCGCGTTCGTGCGCGTGCGCAGATATTTGCCGAATTTTTGCCGAATCTTTGCCGAACTTTCCTTCTAAATTTCGGCATGTGCGGAACTTTGCCGAATCTGAAGTTCGGCAGATTCGGTCCATCACTAACTTTTACGGCGCAGGTGATAGACCCCCTAGCAACGACGCTCACGCCGGATTGGCTGCTACGCAACGCGCGGGAACTTAAATTTCGGATTCGGACGGCGCGTGTGTCACTCGAAGCGCGTTAACCCCCCCCCCCCCCCCCACGGCCTGCGTTCACGCCGCTTCGCGCCGACAGTGTGCGGCTACTAATTACAAAACTATTAACCCATTTAGCCCCCCCCCCCTCCTTCTACCCCCGTACACGCCGCTTTGCAGCCGGCAACCCAAGCCCCGCTGTCCCCCATGCACATCCGTAAATAGAGTCCCATACGATTTAGTTCAGCGATGTTTCGTCGACAACATTTGTTTTTTTCAGTGTTAATCGTAAAAAAGAAATGTCGTAAATATCGCCAAATGCCTCGACAAAACAAAATGTTCGAGGAAAAAACAAAAGAAGTAAGCCCACACCGTGGATAGAACCCGGGTCTGCTACGTATGAGGCAGACATCTTACAACTAAGTTACGCTACCGCTTCGGAAACTCGCATTGTAACCCCTGCCTATGTTGACGGCGGCAGCGCCTATCTCCACGAACCAGCCAATCCGGCGTGAGCGCCGTTGCTAGGGTTTGTATCGCCTGCGCGTTAAAAATATGCCCCCGCGGGTCGGGGGCGGTGCCCTTGGTATTCCTTGGGCGCCGCTGGCCAGTGTTTGCCCTGCCCAGTGGCGGCTGTTTCAGGGGGGGCAAAACACATGCCTTGCCCCCCCCCCCACTCTGAGAACTGGGGAGGCAAGCGCCCCCTTGCCTGCCCCCCCCCCCCGGTTGATACGCCCATGTCCCCGGTTCATACCTGGGCCAGTTTGGCGCAAGCTTGGGACAGGCTTTAGCGAAGTTGGCTCTGGCTCGCGCCAGTCTGGCCCAAGTCTGCGCCGAGCAAGTGTGCTAACTTGGAGATGGCTCTAACCCTCTTCAGCCGTAACATCAGCCCCTTACCCCCTTCCGGAGCCATCAGCACCATCTTTTTTAAACGCATGTTTTGCGTTAGCATATCATCATCGTTGGACACGGCGCCGCGAGTGCCATGGTATGGGCGACTTGCCTTTCTGTGGCGCCACGGCTCCCCTGAACCGAAATAAATATTCAGCTATTGGTCTATATATCAAGGCGAATTCACCACACGTGAGGGGTCACTTTTTCGAGAATGGCGCCCCGATAACCAAAAGCTCCACATATTATGCAGTACGTTCTGCCCACTGAACAGAGTGTCAGAGGAGGAGGCGTAATTTGTTGTAAGGTGAAAAAGCTCTCCCCTCTACGTAACGTCTGCGGACGTCGAGTACTGATAAGTGAAAGCAAACCGTAACAAAGTAAAAAAAGAGGCGCGCTTCAATCCCGGACTTGACGGTAAGCTTTCAAATATATAGGAGTTTTAACTATCCGGATATACACACATTTATTTTATGCGCTTGATTTTTTTAAACCGAGGGAACCAATCAATCGGCACCAAAGACCAATCGCGCACATTGAATGCGTAGCGATCTTGCATTCTTTTAACTTCGTGATTGGTTGAGCCGGTGATGGCGAATCCCAAAATATAATGAGCACAGATATGAGGCACTTTTGTCACAGCCCGATATGCTCAATCGAATCATGGCGTCGGCGAGCGTGCGTACGTAAAGCGTAACGGACTATAGAAGTGTTCGTTTTTTAAAGAAAGAAAAAGAAGAAAGCAGTCGACCTTGCTCGCAGAAGTGGCTTTAAAGGGGGCCCTGCAAGGTCTTTTTTTACTGGTGTTTAGTTTGCACCGAACCTGAGCGTCACTGAACGTAGTAACTTAGTGACACTTTTCTTTTCTCGAAATTCGCTTTATTTTTACAAGTTATAGGCAAATTAAAATTACAAAAACAAGCAAAAAATAACCTCCCTCATGACGTCCTTGGTTGCTTGAGTGGCCGTGAACTAGAGGAGGAATAGTGGGCTCATCGCGAGCGCTCACGGCTGCCGCACTCCGTGTCGACGGCGCGAGAGGGGCGCCACTAAAGCATGTTTTGGATAGGCTGCATGCAGCGGGCAGCCAGAGCGGCTCTCATTGCATTTGCTGCTCGATTAAACACCAATTCGGCATGGCACTTCATTGGCCACAAACGACAGCAAGCACGGGTAAAGATGAGTTTAGAATGGGAGCCACTTTACGCTGCCATGCCGCGAGAGCAGCCAAACCCCAGAGACAAAGCTTCTCGCCGAAGATCACCGGAACGCTCGGGCCAGTCGGATCCTCCTGTTCATACGGCCGCAGCGCCTACGCAGTGCATCCGGGACCTTTCCGTCTCAGCGCCTGATCCCACTATAGTCGGTTACAAGTTAAGAAGGTAGGAGAAGCTCCTCCCACAAGCGTGGTGCGCCGGTTTCAAATCCCTCCGCAATCGAAAGAAGAGTTCACTGGAAACGCTCCTTGTTCCGCTTCAATGGATAGATAATGGCCACAGAGTGGTGCCAACTTGTCTCCGACCCCCACTTTTTAAGAAAGCGACCTTTGTATTCATCGGAGAGGGAACCGAGCCCCTGAAAGCAGCCTTTGTATCAATCGGAGGGGGAAGCTAATCCCCGAAAGTCGTCTTTGTTTCGATCGGAGGGGGAAGACTCTAATCTCCCTCTCGTGGCTTCCACAATGCTAAGTCAAAGTCGAGAGATAAAGCAAATATGTACAGAAAGGCAAGACCCTCCTCGCGCGTTGGCCGCAACGTCACGGAAACGATGGGACGCTATTGGATGCGGAGGTGGCGGAGGGATATATGATTCCCTTTGAGGGGCATTTGCCGCTACCTTCTTGACTTGTAACCTACTATAATCCTTTCTAGTATGCGCCGCCTTTTCCACCGCTTGGTAGCGGGTATGTCGACAGGTCATTTCTTGTTTCCGTACTTTATAAACTGCATTTGTTTCTTTTCTGATCTAAAATAGTGAACCAAAACTACTTTTATAAATAATTGAAACAGTTCGCGCCACTTATATTTTGTATTTCGATAAAAAGAAGCTTTTAGCGGCGCTGACCAGTAGTAAGCCCAGGACCTAAGACGTCACATTTTGCGCGCTTTCGGTACCGCGGGTCGCCCTCGTCGGTGGAGGAGGTTTCCGCGTCGTCCAGTTAAAATATGACGCACTCGATATTTAGTTCACTCTCTCCGTGCCCACTGGCTTGCCCGAACGTCAAGAGACGTGGAAACCGCAAAAAAGGTAGACAGCTTAAATGCTGAGTTGCGGGGCCCCTTAAAGGAACGAGCGTCAGTGCGGAATCGCCCTTCGCTTCGTTATCGCGGTATGTTCCAGTCTGGAGGTCATAGGCGAGCAGATAAGTAGCGATTAATCTACCATCAAGAAGGATGAAGCGCAAAAAAATATCATGTAGTTGCTCACCGCGTGCCCTCGTTCATGGAGTCGGCGACAAGTCGGTCAAATGGACTTGGTCCGTAGCCGTAATGGAAGGTTCCTCTCCACGCTGCCAGGTGGCGAAGCCGAACGCCGTGCGACGCTAGTGTCGCTGCCGACTGTGGCTGCGACGGGGCCCAACCTGCGGGAGAACCCGCGATTAAGAATGTTGCTCCCAGTTCTAATGATTCGTCGATCGGTAATTGCTTAAGCGGCTATACTAAAAAAGGTAGGCCAAATTCCTAGGCAATTGATTGTGTTTGATACCTGAAACTTTCTTTCGTCACGAACGTTCAGCGGTACTCTGAGTTTCCAGAAGCCAGACGCCTACGTTCCCAGAACTCTTAATCAGGATGAGTTTAATGCCTGGCATGTGTACACTTCATAGTTTTTCCTAGAGTGAGGCGATACTATCCGGTGATCAGGCAGATAAACCTGGCTATCTTCCAGAGCCTTCCATGCTTTCGAGTTCCTGTCCTCAGTGCTCACAGGTAATGGAGCTCCTCCACGTTTACTCACTCCCTTTTCGTCCACCCCACTAGTAACATGAGCTCACTTTATCTGGGCTTAACCAAATGCTGAACATCTAGCCAAAGAACGTTTCACGTTAAAATGTGTGACAGGATGCCAAAATGCTATCTGCCGGATTAAGTGCGGATACCCCGCAGGCTTTCTCGGCAATGGGCACCTCAACGCACGGCGATGTGTTGTGACATGCTGAAAAGACACTCGCAGAAAAAGTTATATGGTCTGACTTAAATTTCCGCCTGGTGCAACCGCCTTTCTACTGCGATAACCGCTCCTCCAGCCCCCCCCCCCCCCACACACACACACTCAAAAAGCCACCGTTTTACCAGGCTTCGCCTTTCTACAGGCTTCATGGAATATCCAACAACTTGGCAAAGTGACGTTTCACGTTAAAAAAACCATCATATATTTCTGGATAATTTGTGCACGACTGACTAAAACTGGTTATTGACAACATTTACCTACGACGCTGAGCGATCATTTGCTGTTATTTATTCGCTTCCCATAGAATGTTCGGCGGTTCTTTTCTGCTTAAACATAAAAAGCGCGAGTCGATCTAGGGCATTCTGCACAGAAGCCTTCTACACCCATTGATGACGGATGTTGAAAGCATTGTAACAACGTTCAGAATCCTCGTGCGCACAGGTACTGTGGCGGTACAGTAAAAGTAAAGCAAGTAAATGTCTATAAACAGGCGCGTTTGCCTATTAAAGCTGTGTATACTGCGCATACGAACAAACTCTGTTCATGATAGAGTAAATGTCCATGCGTGCGCCGTTGTGCAGACAGAACAACAGCATGCATGCTTTTCAATCATTGTACAGACAGATCAACAGCAGCATGCATGAATATGATTGTTACATTACCCCTTAAAGCTAATCCAGTCAACGGGGGCCTCTCCAAAACTTTGTCTCAGCTCCATTTTTTCAGAACAGTGGTAAACTGCGAAAGCTACGACCCTGACCGTGTTCCAATATTTACTCGATCTTACTCCAGGGTAAGGGTTTTGTACCTTGGCGTTCCAAAACCTACCCGCGTCCAACGCTTTTCAATCTGTGTTGTCACGTGACACGACCCTCGCGAGTAACTCGGATTCATTTGGGCAAGACATGGAACACAGCCCCTGAGAGCCAATAGGAGCTTCGAAGCAAATTACTGTGATAACAAAGCCCCAGAGGGCGCTCCTGTGAAGCAGTGTTTCGTAGATGGAGCCCGAAGTAGTTCTGTCTCAACAGGGTCGTACGCCTTCTCGTTCGCCAAGTTATGTAGTGCGGAAAACATTTTGATTCCTTACACAGCTCAATAAATTGTTGAAACGTGGACGCATGCAAGACGCGAATCTCAGAGGCCGTTGCCAATTTTCATGGACAAATACTGGTAGCAATAGACACTCCAAATGTAAAACAAAGAAAACAAAAACCGCTTTTCAAGCTTATGTGTCAGCCCTTTGAAGGCAAAGATGGCGTCTGACCTTGCCGCATGTAGTAGACGCCACCTGTCGCCAGCCCATGGCGAGAAGCAGTGACGCGACCGACTTTGAAATGTGGGTGTCCGGAGGGCCGTGTCCGAGCGAATGTGGGAAACCTGCTCTTGTCCGACGTCTCCCGGTGAATGCAGTACTGCGCAAAAAGGAACGGCGGAAGTACTGTTAAAATAAAGTCCAACTAATTCATCGCTGCGTCATCCATCGATAAATCAGTCAGGTGGTTCATTGTGGCCCCAATAGCTGGTCGGCCTTAGGCGGTGTGTGCGCACATGAGGAGAAGAAGAATATAACGCTAGCGAGGAGATATGAGTAGTACACGTTTTATTAACTTTGCAAATCCTCACTTCCAACTTCCAAGCTAAATAATTTCCAATCCATATCGAAACAGTACTCCTCATCTTGTGCAATGTATTAGTATCAGATGATGGCTTGCCAAGCAATGTCGAAGAAGAAAAGGTGTCTCCAACGGCACCGCCTCACCAAAGAGCACGCGTAGAGAAGGTTCACAACCATCTATCGAGAGCACGCCGTGAGATGGCAGCAAAATGTAAGGTGCCGTGTGAGGGCCAACGGATGAATGGTCTTTATTTTCGCACACATTTGAAGGCCACGCAGCGCGCGACCGTGCCTGCGCAAGGGCTCTATCGGCGTCCAAGTGCTCCTTCGAGGGAGCTTCGTGAGCCACGATGAAACCTTTGCCGCGTTAGCTGGCCATTGTTCAGCACACATCTATCTTCTTCCAGAAGTGATCCCGAAGTTAAACGCATTTTGCTGACCGTCATCTTAACTGTTGGCGGAACCTTTGGTTGGCACCTTCTCGTGTTTTGTAAATTTGACGTACTACTCTAAGCATTTAAAAAGTGACTGTAATCTCTGTGGCTTAGTCGGCAGGTTCATTCCCTTTTAATGCATGGCGTGACATTGTCGTCGCGTTAGCTGTAATTGTGACTGGCCTTCTTGCTGAGAGCGTGTACCTTCACGATCTAGATTTCCAGCCACCGCAATGGATTTTTCTTGTAAAAATGTGTAGCAATGCTAACTGACATAGTCCAACATTGTCACGTGAATGCTGGAGCGATTGCTGAGCTTGACATTCTGAGAATATTGTAATTAGTTCCGTCAAATTTGAGCTTTTAGCAAGGATTACGTACTTGACCGACGTTGGGAATAAAAACATGAATATTTGAACATAGGTATCTACAAGTTCCTAGACTATTCCTCGCGATATTTAGTTTCGAAGCGTCTCGAGCATTACAACTTTAAGCGTTTATTGATAAAGTAGCCATCTTGAGCAATTCTGCCCTTCCTCATGGTTGGTCTTGGTGAATCTTTATCGCTTCTATATGGCACAATAGCAAATCAAAAAATCGTTTTCACTTTAAAAAAGTCATGGTTTGACAGAGTCTTTCTACTCCATTTCTGTAATTAAAGAAACGATGTGATGGTCTTACGATTGCCTGCTTTAAAATATTGAGAAGAATATCGAGACATACCGTTAAAACATTGTTCAAGATGGATATGGCACCCCGAGTAAAGAATGCCACTCACATTTGCAAGTAGAAAAAAATGAAAGCCGTTTACAACTCCCTGCAACGCCGGATTAGAGCGCAGCTGCTTGAGGAGGAGGAGGAAGGCACGGGAGGGGGGTCACGTGACCTCGGGGAGGGGGAGGGGTCACGTGGCCTTGGGGTCCACGTGACCTCGAGGAGGGGAAAATTATCCCCGCTAGATTTAGCAGGGGAAAATTTTCCGCTAAACATACCGGGGAAAGTTTTCCGCTAGATTTAGCGGGGGAAAATTATCCGCCTAAATTTTGCGGGGGAAAATATTCCGCTAGATTGTAGGGACAAGGTAAAGTTTCCGACTAAATTTAGCGGGGAAACTTTTCCGCAGATGTAGCGGGGAAAATTTCCCGTCTAGATTTAGCTGAAAACCGCTGGATTTAACGGGAAATGATTCCGCTCGATGTGGCGGGGGAAATTTCCCGCCAGATATAGCGGGAAAGATTTCTCCGCCAGATTTGGGCGGGGAAACTTTTCCGCTAAATTTCTAGCGGGGAAAATTTTCCGCCAGACTTAGCGGCGGAAATTTTCCAGCTAACTTTGGAAGCGGGAAAATTTTTCCTGCAAGATTCAGCGGGAAAACTTTCCGCCAGATTTGAGCGCGGAAAATTTTCCGCCAAATTTGGCGGGGTACATCTCCGCCGGATTTGTATGGGGAATTTTCCCCCGCCAGATTTAGTGGAAACTTCCGGCGGCTAGATTTAGCGGGGAAAGATATCCTGCATTAGATTTAGCGGCGCAGGCTCTTCCGCTAGATTTAGCGGGGGAAATTTCCCGCTAGAATAGGCGGGGAAAATTTTCTCCAGCAATGGCGGGGAAATTTACCCATCATGCACCACGCGGTTACGCCGGCGGCGACGCCGACGGCGACGCCACTCAAGCCGGAAACTGACGCCACAAAGCCTACGCTCACAAATATAATAAATGGTGCCTTCCAGCAGCCCTGCAACGATATTGGGAGAAATTATTTCTAGCTTTACACAGGTTACTGGCACTATGCTCTGTCCACCCTTAGCTGAGACTGCAGCCAAAGCTACAAGCACGAGCTAGCCCGCGCTCCTGGCTCTGAGACGTGCATTTCTAGCGCGAGTGCTCGCTCTGCGGAACAACGCTTCAAAGCAGCGACCTCGTGCTCTCGTGCTTGTGGTATTGGCGCTTCATAGGCTTGGGGTGAACAGAGTATAACAGTGCTTCCAGGTCACTGGAACCTGGAAAATATCGTCATGCCTTCTCTGCTATTAACCGGACACAATAGATACTAACATACAGGTTACCTGATGTATTTGATTGGCTGATCGATCTCAGTTGTCATAGCAATAGGTATTTTCGAGTATTCAAACCTTCGAGACTTCAAAGCTTGCTCCCAGCCAGTTACGCGAGATCACTATGGAGCATCATCGCACCTAAAAGTGTTCCTGGCGAATAACAGCGTCTTTAGAAGTGTGCATGCAAGTAACTTATCAATCATGCATATTACCACGCATCTCTTGCAATGACATTGCTGTTCTTCTACATCAAGATAGGAATTTTTAATGCCAAGTACCAACGCCGCATGTGGTGGTGGTGCAAGGATGTGCCGCTTACTTCGCCGGTGTGGGAATGGAATCTTTGAATTAAAATGTCTTCATGCAGCAGCCTGTCGCAAAGAGATTCTGATCAGATAACCAAAATGAAACAGTTAAGAAACTGCTCAATTCATGCAAAATGGCGACCATACGGGGAGCTTGGCGCTATTTTCTGATGATCAGTGTCAATAGTTGAACACAGTGTAATCGCAATGACCTAGACGCACGCAACTGACCTAGAATCTTTGCCACCGTGTAATTTCAAGAATAAAAGCGGATGTTCTCTCTCAGTCTCTCGTTCGCACAACTTGATGACGAAGTTGTGTGTTTGCATTGCTGGAGTTTTCAACTATGTGACCTCCAGGATTTCGTATGAAATGCTGCAATTCCCGAGGTGTGAATACTTAAATGCCATTCACACAGTGGACATGAGCACATTGTAAGCATTTGATACGGAGTCGTGACAATCTGAGCCTCCACGTGCATACAGGTAGTCGCTCGTGTCTAATCGCTGAAAGTGTGAGCGCGCGGGCACAAACGCATTTACTTTATTGTCACATATGAGTTACCCCGAATAATGTGGTACATCGAGCACTAGAACTTCTCATTCAAAGGGTGGTATTCCTGATACATCCAGTGTGACAGCCTAATATAATTAATCCAGCGTTATAGATAATTGAAAAGCACTGCCAAATTAAAGAGGCGATGGGACGATTTATCTATTAACTTTTAGTAAATACCGCTTTAAATTATTGCTTGAAATTCACAATTGACCCATAAAACACGCCTTAGTTTTAAAATGACCTCTTAGTGGCAGTCATAAAAAAACACAAGCGTTTACCTTTAAGAACTAGCCTAGACAAGCGGCCACGTGATCGCAGACCCAATTATGTACCGTCTGCGATGTTTCCCGGGCGAAGCCCAAGCATATCTGGGTCGGAGCCCAAGCACGACACCGAGGAGCGTCCGGCAGTTGATTTTTAATGGCGCCTCGAATCTCAATGCTCGTGCACCCGTACCGTACCCAAGGTCCGCGCCCTTGAAAAGCGCAGGTAAGCGCGTGCGCCTGGCAACGCCCTCTCTCGTCCACCAGGCGACACATGACACTTCGCCCTCACTTGGCTGTGGTTGCAAATCTTTCTGGCTGTCATCGCACGCGGGTGCTGGTGCGGATGGTCGGTTGGGTACGAGTAGTCGTCGGCTCTTGCGGTGCGTTTGGCACCTCGTTGGGCTTTATGGGCAAGTCTGCGCTCGACACCTCGCTGGGCTTCATGGGCAAGTCCCACCCTGGCGAAAGGGCGGTGCTCATTCTGTTCTGTGACGTGGAACTTCTAGGACGTATATGCTCTATGTGTCGTCGTGTCTGCCCCTGATCGGTGTCGATCATGTACGATCGAGGACCCAGAGGCCGAGTGATGGTACCCTCCATCCAAGTGCGTCTGCTTGGGAACTTCCGTATCCACACATCCTGTTCCATCGAAAATTCTTTTGGGTCTGTCGAACTTGTTGGAGGTTCATAGCTGGGTCCTTGAAAGAGCCTCTCGAGCGGAGATGGCCATTCGTGACCAAGTAACATCCACGCTGGTGTTTTTCCTGTCGCTATTGGTACAGTAGTGTGCTGTTTGTATAAAACCGTGACAGCGTACATCTCACCCCATCTTTCCTCCCTTCGCCAACGCCTTCTTGATTTGCTCGACCATTCGTTCAGCCTGGCCGTTGGTTGTCGGATGATAAGGGCGCTGATGATCGCTGCGATGCCGTTGGAGCGATAAAAGGTCTTAATTTCTTTTAATACAAAGGCGGTCCCGTTGTCTGACTTTACCTTGCGTGGTATGCCGAAGGTTGCAAATGCGCTGCGCAATTATTAAATAACTGTAGATGACGTCATATTCCGAACTGTGCTAACTTCTAGCCATTTAGAGTAGCCGTCCACTATGACGAGGTGGACTTGCCCATCAATTGGCCCGGCAAAATATGGATGTATTGTTTCCCATGGTGCCGCATGCCTGTCCCACGTGGGGTTTCGGCCTTTGGTAGTGCTCTCTGGTGTACTTGGCACGTGTCACATTTGGCTACACATAGTTTGATCTGTTCGTCTATTCCGAGCCACCACAAGTATCTCCGGGCCTATGCTTTCATGGCCATGATGCCTTGGTGTGTCCTGCGTGTAGAAGCGCCATGGCCTCAGATCTCATTGACGGGGGAATAACCACGCGTGCTCCCCAGAAAAGACAGCCACGATGGATCGATATTTTGGTTGACTTGAACTTGTATGCAAAGAAGCGATCACCCTCCAGTTTTTGACCTCGCCATGTTTCCCTGCTCGGAAAACCTTAGCCAGTCTGGGATCAACTGCTGTGTTGTAAGCCAATTCCTTTGCAGTCATGCCTGGAGGATGTTGCTCGTCGTCAGTCTCGGGCACTGGTAGTCTGCTTAAAGCTCCAGCGTTCTGATTTCGGTTGCCTGCTCTGTAGACTAGGTTATTTTTATGATGGAAAAAACAACTCACAAAACACGGACTACGAAGAGGGGCATACACGGACAGGACAATGATGTACTCGAAACTGAAGAATTTTAATAAAAGAAACAAAGACAGAAAAAAAAATCGCCCAGATATGTTAAAGGTTAAAGGGTTGGTGCGGGTGTAGATGATCGTTCTAGTGCGAGGTGCACTAAGACGCACAGAAAACCTTTTGTCACGTGTGTTTCGTGTGTGGTATATAAGATACCTTTGTCATGTAACAGGTGCAACGTGGGGCAAACAGGAAGATGTTTGAATGATAGATTACGAGAACATTCATATTCGCTCGGAGCCACGGTTGAGGGGCTTTGCCAATTCGCAGAGAGTGCAAATGTCGGCCTAACTTTAGCAGGGTCACCGTTCTGGGCGCACACAAGGATAGGGTGACGAGAGAGATTATAGAGGTCTTCCACATTTCGTGTCATGGTCATTTATGTGTTAGTGAACCTTTATTGCCGCTGTCAGCAAAAAATATATCCTTCCTGCGGGAAAAAATTAGTCATATATAGTGAACGGGTAGTTTATTTACACGCTTCAGGGTTAGCGAGATGGTCCTTTGTTTGTGTCCATTATAAGATACTGTGTTTTTTTTCTGTCTTCGTTTCCTTTATTAAAATTCTTCAGTTGCGAGTACAGCATTGTTCTGTCGTATGTTCCTCTTCGTAGTTCGTTTTTCTCAGCTGTTTTCCCCATCATGTATAACGTCAACCAACTGGCCCAGTTCACCACCTCATTATAGGTTATAATCATATGACGCAAGCTTGACACACCCATGTGTCATACGTGGCGAAAGCACAATCAGTACTGGGGACTTCTGGCCCATGATGCCCAAAAGTGGTTGGTGGTCAGTCGTTATTGTCACGTGACGCCCCGCGACGTAGCGATGAGAACGATCCATGGCGAAGATAATAGCCAGCCCCTCACGATTCAATTGCAGTAATTATTTTCGGCCTTACCGAGCTTTCTTGATGTGAGACGATAGGTGCTTCATTTCCGTGTGAATCCAGTTGAGGTAATACTGCCCCGACGCCGTAGGGGGACGCGTCACATGACGCGAATAAGCATTTGTTCTTGTCGTAGTGTGCGAGAACTATACGCTGCACAGTGACACGTTTTAACTGTCTAAAGGCTCGGCGATGTTTTTCCTGCCATTCCCAGGGAACGTCTTTCTCCAGAAGTACGTAGAGGTCTTTCGCGATTGTTGCCCTGCTTGCCAAAACCCGATCGTAAAACGCTAGAAGTCCAAGAAACGACCGCAGCGCTGTTCGGCATGCTGGATCGAGCATATCTTTGACCGCTTTAAGTTTTTTCGTTGTCAGGTGAAATCCGACAGCATTGATGATGTGTCCGAGGTATACGACTTGTTCCAGCGGAAAACAACACTTGCACCTCTTGAGTCCAAGTTCAGCCTGAGCGAGTCGCTTCAAAACTGAATCTAGTCAAGTCATGTGTTCTGCTGCGGTCGCACCGCTGATGATGATGTCATCGAGGTATTACCCGATCCCTGGGATTCCAGCTAGTACTGTTTCCATGAATCGTTGGAAAATCGCTGGTGCTCGGCGATCCCAAATGCCACCCTTTTTACGCTATAGAGGCCTTTTATAGTGTTAATGGTTGACACGTCAGCAACCTCTGTTTTCAACTAGTTGCTGATACGCTTGCGTAAGGTCCAGTGTAGGAAAAACCAACCCGCCTTGCAAATTGGTTATCTATTCTGGAATCGTCGGCATGGGATACACCGCGGCCTTCGCCTTCTTGTTTACCGTGCTTTGGTAGTCTCCGCATAGCCGAATGGCCCCGTCTTTTTTCGGACAATTACCACTGGTGTAGCCCACTTTAAGTGATGTGTCGGTTCCAAAATACCTTGGTTCTCAAGACTTTTCAACTCGGCCTCTACCGCAGTACGCAGTGCGGTACGGCCATAATTTGAAGAAATGGGGAGTAGCGTCCTTTTTAGCTCCAGGTGTACAGGCGGACCCTTGTGTTCCATGATCTTCTCATCAAAAACGTCCTCATGTGCCTGAAAAATGTTCGCAACGCTGTTCCTCGTGCCGAGGTGGTGAATTCTGCAGTTCTGACTTTTAGCTCTTTAAACCAGTTTCTTCCTAGAGCACTGGAACCTGTTCCACGGTTCACGACCAACGGCAAGATGCAGTCTTTTGATTTATGTCTGACGCGAACGTTCGCCATTCCAAGCACCTGTAAATCTTCTGACCAGGTATGCAGGATCAGCCTACCCTGGTTCAATGATGAGGAATTCTCGGGCCACAGATGACGATACGTGGCTTCGCTGATGATTGAGCAAGCAGCTCCCTAGTCAACCTCAAATTCCAGCTCTCGGTTTTCGATCTTCAGGGTGACCATGAATTTAGGCAGCGAGCTGGATGCTCGGACTGCATTCAGCTCCTGCAGGCTTCATGACCTGTCCGAAAGATCATGATTAGATTCAAGTGTCTCATCGTGCTGTTCCCCGTTGTGTGTCGTCCGCGATTGGTACTGCGCCCTTGGCTTCTTAAAACAAACCTTTTCTAAATGCCCTTTCCTGTGGCAGAAGTTACGTACATCGTGTGTTTCGGAACTGGCACGAGAACGTCGAATGGTGTTCCTGGCATCGGTAACACGTCTGGGGTTCTGACCTTTTTATGCCTTTTTGTTCCCGCGAATCCGGTTGTAAAATTTATTTTGTTTAACAGCATAAACATAAGATGCTTGGGTTTTTATATCTCGTTGATGTCGTGCAGAACTTTTTGTCCGCAAGGTCATGTCGTATGCTTTCTGAAACGTTAAGTTGGTCTCCGCAAACAGACGCCGTTGTAGGTGCTCATCTCTAATGCCACAAACGATACGATCTCTCAGCATAACGTCGAGAGGTAGCATGGTTCGGTTGAAAACTGGTTTACTGCCAGGGGCTGAAGTCCCAGTTGCATCCACGCTGGCGGAACCGGCAGGCGTTTTTGTTGCAGGCAAAACCACGCCTGCGGTGCTGGAAGTGGTGCCCGCGCTGGCGGAGCCGGCTGTCGCTCCATTTGTAGCCACACTCATGCCTGCGGTAGTGGAAGTTATCGCAGCTGCCTGTGTCACAAGATCCCCAAAGTTGCATTCAGCGGCTAACTTTTTCAGGGCTGCTGTGTAGCTGAAAATAGACTCCCCTGTCTACTGGTCTCTTCAATGGAACTTCGTTCTGCTAAAGAGCTCTGACGGCCACGGGTTTAGGTGTTTCTGCAGCATCGCCATGAGTTCGTTGGAAGTGACGCTTCCTGGTGTTCTCGGTGCAGTTAGTGCTCGCACGACTTCATAGGTCTGTGTTTCACAAAGCGTAAACAGTAGAGCCATTTTTTTTAAACAATCTGCTATTCGTTTGCCTTGCAGTAGAAGCTGAAGCGCTCGGCCCAGGATGTCCACGCTGTCTGGTCGAATTCTTCCAGCTTGCCTAGGGTGGCCATCGCGCTATTGTTCTTGGATGTTTACCGACCTTGTTGCCAAAAATGTGATGTATCGAAGGCAAATCCCAGGCGTATCTGGGTCGGAGCCCAAGTACAACACCAAGGAGCGCCCGCCAGTTGCTTTTTTAATGGCTCCTCGAATCCCAATGCCCATGCACCCGTACCGTGCGCAAGGCCCGGGCGAAAGGGCGGTGGTCGTTCTGCTCTGTGACGTGGAAATTCTAGGGCGTATATGTTCCAAGGTCAATTCATATGGGTCGCGAAAGTGGAGCAAAAAAGCGGCCCAAAACCAATCGTCAGCGTCATCACCCTGGAGGCCGTGCTACCGCAGCGAGACTGTGTTTTGCGCGGCGAAACACTAAGCTGATAAAATATCAAAGATACATTTTCGAGGTCTAAAATAGTTTACTTTAAATCAAAGTATTATTTATTCATGATAACTTAGTTTAGGCATGTTCAGTTGGGGGAATTTTTTAGTTAGTGTTTAATACGTATTATGTTGTGCACACTCGTTGCGACCTCTAGTACGTCGCTATTACGGGTGTTTACGCCGTCGGCCGAAGTTTGCGGTACTGATACACCTCGTGTTTGCATTGTTTGCGTTTGCCAGTGTGCCGTGCACTTCTGTAGCTCCCGTCAAACTTTCTCTTTGCAATCGTTTAATAAGTCGTGGTCTGAAGTTTTCCCACGTTTCCAAGTGCAGACCGGTTTGTACTGGTTAAAGCCTATTGCGCCGTTCTGCGGGTTTTGTCGTCGAGGGCCCGCCGGGCGCGTTGAAGGCTCCGTTCGTCGGGACGATGAGCCTACCGCATGTAAAGAGGCGCTGCTCGGTAGCGCGATGCCCAAGTGACGACTGCACCGCTGGCATCACACTTCATCGTTTTCCTGTGGACTCAGCGAAGTGAAACTTGTTGCAGCTGTGTCCACTGCAACTATGTGTGATGTCCTGATGTCCGTTGTCCGGTGATGTCTGGTAAGCTCTTGACCTCTTCTATGGGCAATCATGCATGCTCATGTAGTAATAGGCGCCCATTGATTGAGCGTTTTTGGGCCCATTCGTCGTTCCAAGCTGCGCGAGACGAAACTAATCTCAAATATTAGTGGCAGATTGGCGTGGCCTCTGCTGAACGGCTGCATGACCACAAAAACCTAATAAGAAACAATGACTGAACATTTAAGTTTTAACCAACTTTCATATTATGGTGTGAATAACACTAAAACATCCTTTCTGCTTGAATCGTGGTTGGTGTCGTCCTTCTAACATGCTGGCGACTATCTGGTCTACTTGCTGTGGATGTGCTCTGGAATCTCGTAATGTAATCGTCAGCGTTGTGAACCTATCTAACCTCGCGGGCACAGAGGTGTGCTCCGCGCTCATGGCGTTCGCTGGACCCAGATGGGAGACCAGGTACAATGATGTCACCAGTTTATCGCTAACATCATTGCTTGATCTTGTTCCTTTCTTAAATGTCCACTGAAGGCATTTCGGCCTGCTGAGTTTAGCCCAGGATATGTAAAGTAATACACTGCTTCACATTCAGGCCGAGGGTCTGGGTTCAGTTCTGCCGGAACCCAAGCCTGCAAAACAAGACACCACAGCAGCTGCGGGAACGGACGGTATGCTCCAGACACTTCAAGCCCTCTGCGTTTCTATATCGAGGAAGGCTGCGTCGTGATGCAATACCAGCATATTTGACCACTGAAGGTGAGCACGAAATCTTGTTTTCGATTATTACTGAGAACATAATCTTCTTCAGAAGGTACTTCACACGCAGATACAAGGAACTATTTTAGTGTACATATCGTGTGTGCTTAACTTTGCAAATCAACTTTGCATAGGTGCCGAAGATGTCGTCCAGAGCTGCAGCCCTGGCCAATTGATCAGCGAGAGCGAGCCCACACCGGCCAGCAGCAGTAGCATCGGTGCGCCCGCATCATCACGGTGTCACACGCACCGCACAACAGAACAAGGTAAAAGCAATTGCTTATTGGCGGAGAAGTGTTACAGGCCATGTTTCGTATATATTTCGGACTGTCGCGTAGTAGCCATCCTTTCTATGATAGGGTGTGTTCCCAGTACTTTGCTTTCTTGGGAAACATGCGAAACGTGTATTACCATGTTTTTAATCTAGCTTGTCACATGCCACAGGAACATCCTGAAACAATGCAATGACTGATATTTTTGACAGATTTTTTATTTGCCTCGTCATTGCTTTGCAGACGTGGGGAGCAGTGTGGTGGCTCTGATCTGTAGCGCTAAGACTAGCCCTCCAACCAGAGTTCATGGTAAGTTTTGATAGTGTGCATTGTTTAGGACAGTCTTTGAAGATTACTTTCTGGCGTAGTCCTTGACCGGCTATAGCTGGTTCAGCTTTTTGCAACCAGTCTGTCACTTTGTTTTCTTTGTTTTGTTTTTTGTAGTGGATCACACATACGCAATGGATGGAAATGGTTTTCCTTCTGGAGAAAACGATGTTTGGGCACCTGAACCTTCCCCTACCGATTATGGTGCTTCGGTGACTTCGACTTCTGCAGTTTCTCACCAACGTAAGTATCTGTCATGATGCGCAAAGCTTACTTGTACTTCCACATTTTCTACAGATGAGGTGCATTGCTCCTTTCATTGTTTCTCGAAGCGTTTCATAATTGCTTTCGCTTTCCCCTTGCAGGGTCCTGTGCCACCCGTACCGAGGGCAAGGGGAAGATGGATGTGCTAAGGGCCAAACTTCGACAGCTTCGGAAGCAGAACAAGAGACTCCAGCAACGACTGCAGCGACGGCGTCATATGCTGACTGTCACTGAGATAGTTGAAAGTGCGCGTAGCCTTGTGTCTCCTGCCGTTGCTGCCCTTGTGGAAGCTCAGCTGAAGATGAGCACTACAAGCAGGTTCGGCCGGCGGTGGTGCAGCCAGAACAAAGCCTTTGCCTTGGGCTTGTACTTTCACAGCCCTAAGGGTTACCGTTACTGTAGGCAATTGTTGAGGCTCCCATCCGTTAGGTCTTTACAGCTTTGGCTTCAGCGTGTTCCCCTGAGGGTTGGTTTTTACTCAGAAGTTTTCGAACTTGTCAAAAGACGTGCAGCTTCTTTTTTACCAGAAGATAAGTCATGTCTCATTGTCTTTGACGAGATGCACGTCACGAAAGAGCTCTCGTACAACCCCTCTGTGGACAGGTTTGAAGGGCTCGAAGAAAGTAGCACTGGAAGAGGTCATAACCTCGCTAACAAAGCTCGTGTGTTTATGGATAACGGCATTCGCACGCCATGGAAGCAGCCACTTGGCTATTTTTTTGCTCATGGGGGGACAGCTGCCAACATTTTGCGAGACCTCCTTTTCCAGTGCCACAATTTGCTTGTGAAAGCCGGTCTGGAGCCAGTAGCTGTCGTATGTGACCAAGGGAATCAGAATGTTGCTCTTTTTAATGGCCTTGTTACCCCTGAGAAGCCCTACATAACTGTGAACGAGAAGCCACTTTTTTTTCTATTTGATCTTCCGCATCTGCTGAAGTGCTTGCGAAATATGTTCTTCAAGTGCGATTTTCAAGTTGGGGACCACACGTTGAAAAGCTCTTTCCTCAGGGAAGCCTACGAAAAAGACAAAACAGCTTGAAATCTGATCCATGCCCAGGCTCAATGAAAAGCATTTTAATTTGACTTTTGCCTCCAAGATGTCAGTGAAGCTAGCAACACAAATATTCAGTAATCACTGTGCTGCTGCAATGTTTGCCATGGTCACTTTTCAGCAACTGCCAGTTGAAGCTATCCACACGGCCCGGTTCATTGAAAGAATGGATCGCCTTTTTGATAGCTTGAACAGCTCACAGAAACGCGGGAAGAGTGCACATCTGTATGCAATGCACGAGGGCTCTGTTCACAAAGAGTTTCTGACGGAATGCCTTCTCATGTTTGAAGGCCTTAACGTTCTTGGCTGCCCACGGCAGCCTGCTTGCATTCGCGGTTTCTGCTTGACCATTCGGTCTGTAAAGCTGATTTGTGAGCACTTGACATCTAAGTATGGTTTCAGATACCTTCTGACTCGCCATCTCAACCAAGATGCACTTGAAAACACATTCTCCGTATAAGGTCGAAGTCTGGTGCGAACACCAATTCCTCTTGCCGGCAGTTTCAGGCAGCCTTTAGGCATCTCCTAGTTAGCAACTTGTTTAAACTGTCCGACAAGAGCAACTGCGAAGAGGACATGGCAACTCTTTTAGCGGCTCTTCCTGTTGGTCTCTCGGTTCCCTCACCTTCACTTAGTCTAGGAAGCTCCCTTCCACAATCTGCAGCTGACCTCACATCTTGTTGTTATCCCTCTTTATTATCACTTAACAACATGGTTTACTTTGCTGGATGGCTGGTAACAAGGTTTGTCAAGTTCCATACATGTCAAAACGTGACTCAGCAATGTGAATTGCAAATCAAGAATGCCACTTTTTCTGACGAGAGCCAAGTGTTGTTGTATTTGAGTGTGAAAGGAACGGCTGAAGGAGACTTTGGAAGCCTCTCGGTCCCTTCACCTTGCTTTGTTTCCTTCGTTCAAGCTTGTGAGAAGGTTTTTGTTGAGTCAGTTGACAGTCTGGTTTTAAAAGAAGGCGTTGGGAAGGCGTTGTGCATCACTCTTTATGAGAAGGTCGAAAAGCTGCTGACTCTCTGCAGTGAGGATGTCTATAATGATTTATTTGCTTTGTTTGCAAGGGTGCGACTTCATTGGTTTACCCGTAAAAAGAATAGTGAACTCCTTGATGCAGCTGTGAGACAGAAAACTAAGCAACAAGTTCAGAGGCTGTGCAGATTAAACAACATTTGCGTCATGCGCACAGGAATTGCCTTTATTTTATCTTACATGGTGCATTCAATGCTCGCGCTAGCAAACCGGATTGTGCGAGTACATTCCTCTAAATTATCACATGCCCTGCCGAAACTGTCTACAGCGATGACCAAATGAATATAGCATACTTTAAATAAAGTGTAGAAGTCCGTTTCGCATGCTCAGACACTGCAATTAACGTATAGGTTCAGCTAGATGAACTTGAGTTTTCCATGGATCAATATCAAAATTTCAGTGTCGCAGCATGCAACACAGAATTTTTAAATTTTATTCAAAATATTTTTGATTTATTTGACCCTCGCTGTATTGTGCTAGATGACGTCGCCCACTCAAATGAGTGGACAGGGTGTCTACCAAATCACTATTCGAATTCCCCAATTTCCCCAAGATTTTCTTGCCTATTTCGATAAAATGTTGACCGTTACTTCGGTTCAGAGAGTACTTAGTGGCCTGCACTGCCTAGTGACGTGTCGGGCAACGTTATTCAGTGCAGCGGCACCAACGTGCAATCATTGGGCTTCGTTGCACGCCGCCGTTGCACTTTCACTTATCATTCTTACTGATTTCGAACTTTTTTTATGGTTTCCTTGATATTACCCTGTCCTTTAAATTGTAATCCGCATTACTTGAGAATTTTAGGTTTTCCAGGTTGGTAGACACCCTACACACACCTGCAGGCCTGTGCGTGATTGAAGAGTGTGCGAGAACAAGCGTTGGTTTCGATGTGTACTTGTGCAGTGTGACGACTTGAAATATAAACCTGGATTAGTGTTTGGTTGTCTGAGGTATACAATAGCAGATCAAACTGCGATGAAAGGTAAATCAGTGAGTCAGTATGGTGCTAACACTTTGCAACAGAGCAGATTGATAACCTTTTTCTAATGCTTTTTTTCCTGTCAATTTGCGGCAGTTTCTTGCGTACTGGTGCACACATAGACAGTCAAGCTGTGGAGCACAATATGTTTGTGGCAAGCGCATGTACTATAACGAAAGGTCTCAAATTTCAATCTCTTGAAGCATTAATTCATGTGGACATTCAAATGCAAAAGACATGCATGGCCGCGCACTTCCACCTGTCATTAATATGGTTCAATCTAGTTACGAGCTCTCAACGCGAACAGTGCAAGATAAATGCGTAAACTTTCCTCCTGTTGAGAGTATTAAGCAAGGTTATTAAGTGCGTGCATAAAGTTGTCCAAACCTCCTTTCACTGTGTTTTCAACACCATTTCTCTATCTTTAAGTGTCCTGTGGTGGTGTTTTAAGTTCGTATATATTAAACAGTGTAAGCCAAGCTTGTGCCGTTTTGTCTTTCTTGGCAAACAAGCCATAATTACAATAATAAGTATGCCTTCATGGGCGTGCTGTAACACCCTGCTTAGTTGAAAAGGATAGTAACTTATTGGTGGTTCCTAGAACTGATAAAAAAACCTGGTTGTTTTGCAAGAGAGATAAAGGAGAGATTACGTGGGAGTGATTGATACAAACAAGGCTATGACACGCCTGAAGCAATGTATGAAGGACGGTACTTGCGCAGGCATGTAGAGCATCTGGAAAAAAATACATTTCAATTCCGCACCACCGGCGAAAATCATTTCGATTTCGCGCCAAAGACAATCGTGACGTCACAATCATGAGGAAATTGCGTCATTTCGTGTTTCTTTTGAATACAGCATCACTTCCTGCACGTCACAGGCGAGCATGACTAATGACAATGCCGCGCATCTCACAGATGGCGCTGCGCCCCATGAGCCGCCATCTTTGAGCCTATGGGCTTCTATGGAAGCTTCGCTACCATCTATACATATACCTTGTATGTTCTATCTGTCGTCGTGCCTGTCCCTGATCGGTTTCGATCATCCACGATCAAAGACTCAGACGCCGAGTGATTGTACCCGCCATCCATGTGCGTCCGCTTGGAAACTTCCGTATCCACAGTTCTTTGATACAACAAGATGATGTTATTTGTATACACTTTTCTAAAGCCCAAACTGGCGGTTGTACTGCACTGGCTAAATTGATCATCTACAGCGAGTGACTCGTCGCAACTTTGAAAATAGCTGACCAACTACACGCTGCATAAATATCCACACAACCCCAATTATTATTCTAAAGTTTTCGATCGGGTGCCACACAGAAAACTTATGTTAAAACACATATCGTTCGGAATTCGCCCTATGCTTATCAAGTGAATAAGTTTATACCTAACTAATCCAAGTCAAAGTGCTGAAATTAACGGTCACGTTTAAAACCTTCTTCTAATTGTTTCGGGTTTATCCCCAGGGTTCAGTCTTGGGGCCATTGCTGTTTTAATATATATAAATTATATGGTACACGGGACTCCACCATATATTAAAATCAGGCTCTTCGCAGATGATGGCAATATTTATTCAGCAATTAACTCAGTTGACCAACAAATTTCATAAATAAATATCTGGACCATATAAAAATGGTGCGAATATTCATATATAAAAATATTCAACACCAAATCCGCATACTGCCATATACCCCAAAAAACAAAGCGTACTTCTATTTAAATGCTGCATTGGAGACATATAATTGTGCAATGTAAAGTACTTTAAGTACCTCGGTGTCACGTTTTCTAGACACCAAACCTGGACCAAACATATCGACACCATCGGCGCATTGGCATATAAAAAACTTTTGTTTTCGCCGACATAAATTAAAACACGCAAAGAAATAGATTAAGACAGTAGCATACGAAAACACACATTAAACCAGGGGTGGCAAGGTTGACCCGGCCTAAGAGCCGCAAAACAAAACCACGAAACTTCAAAGAGCTGCGCGGGAGGGGGGGGGGGGGGCAAACTTTTGCCGGAGCAATAAACGAAATTCGAACTACTTCCTATCTTTCCGAGTCACAAGAAGTTCAAGTGTACGTAAGGAAGCTGTGGATCAAGACTACCAAACCGCAACCTGTCTTTCAATTTCAAACGCGTTCCATTTCTCTTTTAAGGGAAGTGCTCGTGCGACCGGGAGGGAGGCGGAGGAGTGGAAGAGGGGGGGGGTAGGGAAGGAGCCGCGAGCCGTACTTTAATATGCGAAGAGCCGCATGCGGCTCGCGAACCGCAGCTTGGCCACCCCTGCATTCGACTCATCTTAGAATACGGTAGTGCCGTCTGGGACCCGGACACAAAGAGAGCTGTTGACAGGTTTTAAACGATCCAACCACAAGCTGCACGTTTTATTCATTCTAGCTACAGGCAGACTGTATCCCCAAATGGAAATGCTCCGAGCTAGCTGTATAGAGCCTTTACGTATAAGACGAGAAATCGCACGTCTAAATTTTTTTATCTAATCATTAATGACAAACTAAATGTAGGCCCTAAGTCCTTTAAGTTCAAAACGATCGAGTAGACTAAAGCATTCAAAAACATGTCAAACCGACATTACCCCAATAAATACCTTCAATCAGCCTTTTTTTTTGTGTGAGAACGATTGAGGCTTGGATTGTATTTCCCAGCCAGATTGTGAATTTGAAAACCATGTCATTTTTCGAGCATTCTATCGCTCAACTGCTAAACTAATAATGGTTCAAAACAACGCGTTTTGAAACTATTTTATAGTGATCGTTTAAGGCTGCGGTCCCACGGCAGCCATCTTCAACAAGGCGTTAGTTCAACCAATAGATGGCGACCCTCACCCGTGGGGTGGCCGAAATATTGGTTCACGGTGGGATGGCTCGAGCACCATCACGCTCCCATCATGGCCTTGCTCGCGCCGCTGCCAGCTGTGCTCAGCTGGCTCAATAGCGTGGTCCAGCAAACTCATGTATGCGAGAATGTCAGGCTGATATAGGGACATGCGGTTCGGCGGTTGCCACGGGCTTTCGCAATAAATCTTACCATGAAGGAATCAGTTGTTGAATGACGTGTCAATATTCTGCCAATGAAAAATTCTTCTGCAGGAATGCGCGCTCAGTACACTCCATCTTCCAAGACATCAGTGGAAGCGGACGTCTAGTAAACTGCTTCGCGATTTACGGTATTTACATCGCCATTATAATGACAACTGACAAGTGACGTCACGAAATATTGTGTTTCACGAGATCCGGAAGATGTTTTAAAGGTTGTTACATTATAGTTCCCAGAAAACAAACGGCCGTTGCAATTTTTTCGGAAGTACCGACACACATTATGTTGTAACTACAGCTTAGGAGGAATATGATGAAAAGGATCAGTATAAATAGGAAGACGTTTATTTGCAATGAAGACGCTATGATTGAGCGGCGTTTAGCGACGGCAAGTGATGAGCGTTCGGGAATTTATAAGTTCACATGATTTCTAACTATGGACATGCGGACAATGAAGACCTGTTTTGTCGGGAGATGGAGTTGCCGTGATGACCTGATATCGGACGACTCGTGGAAGACGAACAAGCAAGTTTCTTCTCAGCGAATGGTAAGCGTCCAGTGTCAAGCACAGCACGTCGCTACCGACGTTGTCGACGTTTCGAACACTTTCCGCTTTCGAGAAAGATGTTGGCACCTGTGCTAACTTTGCGGAAAGACTCGAAGTCTTCCTCGAGTCCAGCGCCATCATGAACAGTAACTGAAAACGATCCACTATTCAGTCGGTGGGTGGCGAAACGTATCCCCATCTAGGCAGTCATGGTCGATGCGTACTGTAAGTGATTGGAAGTTTACACGATGCATGCCACGACGTCCAAACGCGTCATTGACGTTCTCCGCTCTCTTTTCGCTACTTTTGGTCTACCGAAAATATTTTTCTCTGATAACGACGCCGAATCTTCTTTCAAATAAAATATACAAGTTTTTGAGAAAAATAAAAATGGCATCAGGCGCCACATTAGTGCACCATACCATCCTGCAACTAGCGGGCAAGCAGAACAGATGGTGTGTGAAACGAGGAAAGCCCTCTTGAAGCTTACGGTAGAAGCAGTTCAGTGAAAAATCGCAAGGTTCTTGTTCCGGCAGCACGCGACGGTCTCATCTTCCACGAGAAAAACACCCGCCGAAGCAATGCTCGGCGGACGAATAGCTATGCCCCTCGATCTCGTGACACTATGGCCTACGAACGAAGATCGAGAGATTCCCAGATCGAGAATAATGGCAGTTTATTCGATTGGACAACTCGTCTACGTGAGGAATTTCAGCGGAAGTCCGGCCTTTTATGTAAAACTTGAGTAGAAAAGGCTCTATGTTGTTTGACCAAAAGGTGTCATCCCTCTGAATACGTTGGATATCAATGCCATTGAGTGTAAATATAACGAAATCACAAAACTCTCTTCGTGTATTGTGTAACTGCCCTTGTATTTGGTAACAGAAGCTATGGTGGTGATTTGATCCTTTCACACCAGGCTCCTTTTTTATTTTTCGCTTCATACTCTTTTGCGGTTTCGGTCGGCTATAAGAATCTTTTGGAACGGGGACACTTTACCCCAACGAGGCCATTTGTTCCAAGCAGTCCATCAGGGGATGCTGCTAGAAATCTGTCCTTCATATTAACGAATAAGCCGCACTTTTGCACAGTGCAGTTTTCCTGTTCCACATACAGTTGTAAAGCAGCATCCTCATTGATTCTACCATATTCTGTTGCGGGTGAAGAAAAGTCTTTGGGTACGCGTTACTTGAAATAAGTCTGGCACTGTGGGTTGTGTGTCGTCGTCCTTATAGAGCATCATCATTTAATCATTACCTCGTCACCTCATATTTCTCTTCATCAATATTAAGTGCAATAGGCCACCGCCATGTCCAAGAATTGAAAAATTGAGTCGTTCAGTCCTTCATTATGTTTATTATTTATATTATGTTATTACGTTACATTACCTCGAGATGATCGACGTCCATCGTCGATCTTCAAATATACCTGTATATAAATTAGATGCACAATCAGAAAGAACGCAGCGTGCTGCCTCTTTTCTTTTGATATTTTTGAAACCAGCGCAAGCTGGCGTTTTCTATTCTGAGACGGTTAGAACGGCCACTCATAAAACCCACGTTTCTTCTACCCGACCGCTTCCTCCTCTCATCATGTGTAGTTGGTTATAACTAAATAAGCTATAAGAATGGTGTATTATTCATATTTAGTTTCAGTTTAAAGGGCCTCTGACACGCCAAAAATTTTTTTTTCATGCTAGGCGTTGAAATGGCATATCAGGACATCACAAAAAAAATATTTCAATATAGAGCTGCGTAGTTTTTTTTTATAAAAAATAGAAATACGAGGCCCAATTCAAAGTTCCCGCCGTGCGCTGTGACGTAACAGTGTACCGCAAGGTGTCAGGGCGGTCAGAAGGGAGACATCGACCTACGTCACTAAGCGTGGGTTCACCGGAAGTCACGTGAGTTTCACTCCTCGTGCTCTCCGCGACCGTGCCTACGATTTTTTTTTATTCTGCTCTTTGTACGGGCGATTGTAGAAAACGAAGTTTCAGTTCCACTAGCTGTTTATCGCTGCACCGTTGGTTCGTTTGCGTGCTGTAAATTTGAGGACGAAGAGTCAGTGGATCGACGTGATGGAGGTCAATGATGAAAGCGTTGCGAGTACAAGCCAGTGTACGAGTGCATGCCGTCAGTCCGATAATACAGGGCTATACTGGGCGCAAAACAAGCTATCAAGTTTTGAAAAAAAAATTTAGAACGCTCGCAGAAATTAGGATTGCTAGCATACGACACGCCCGATCGCATTGCTGAGGGTTCAGACACCGAGGTCGTTGAATCATCGGATACTCTCCAGGCTAAAGATGCCTGCCATCTAAAGAATACGAACTGGTTTGTGTACCAAGTACAAGTAAACGTCGAGCACAAAGTACGTATTTTGTCTAGAACATGAGTAGAACGTGTTTACTAGGTGCACATGCGGCCGATGTATGTCTCTCGGAAATGCATGCAGTGTGATCTCTTCTTCAGTTTCTGAAATACCGGGACAGTCCCTCACACAGCACCTTCTAGGCATTGTAGTTAATCACGTCAATTCACTGACTCCGCTTCTTCTACCTTTACAGCAACATTAAGCGATGAAAAGCAAATAAAAGAAACCTTGTCTGCTTGGATCGCTCGTGGAGATGCGGAGAATAACAAAAATATAAAAAAATATTACACGCGCTCGCGGTAAGCACGAGGAGCGATACAACTCACGTGACTTCCGGCGATGCCTCCCTTCTGACCGCCCCGACACCTTGCGGTACACTGTTACGTCACAGTGCACGGCGGGAACTTTGAATTGGGCTATGGTAATGGGGCTTCGTATTTCTATTTTTTATAAAAAAACTACGCAACTCTATAGTGAAATATTTTTTTGTGATGTCCTGATATGCTATTTCAACGCCTAGCATGAAAAAAAATTTTTTTTTTTGCCATGTCAGACGCTTTTTAAGTCAGGGGAAAGGAGGTTCGCGGGAACTAGAGCCGCTAAATGAGCTGCGCTTAGAGTATCGGCACTCCGTTCCCCTACATTGTTGTGGCCGCCGCCATTTTGGTGTTTGTGCAGAGAAGACGCAACTGCCGATCGTCATGATTCAAAAATGCAACTTCCTCAGCATTAGATTCGGTGTTAGGAGGCTCATGTAATATTGCTTTGCTTTGTCGCAAACTGTTTAAACATTTGTGGGGGACGAAAAAGCGTTTCCTGTAATTTCAGATAAAGCTTCCGACAACTGGCAACCATGATTTTAAGCCACAATATGGCCAAGTGTCGCTACTCTCAAGCATAGCTAATTTAGTGGCACTAGCGGGAACAATGAGGAAGAGGCAGTCGTCAAAAGGTGGCTTGTGGAACCCGCGGGGCTTACGTCATGGCCCCTTCATGTATTACAAACTCCTTGAACAAGGGCATGAATAGTGTCATTAAAAAAGCTACGCTTCAGAGTAACGACACTTGGGCATATTGTGGCTTAAAATCATGATTGCCAGTTATTTGAAGCTTTATCTAAAATCACAGGAAACGTTTTTTTGTCCTCCACAAATGTCTAAACAGTCCGCGACAGAGCAAAGCAATATTGTATCAGCTTCCTGACACCGGATCTAATGCTGAGGAAGTCGCACTTTTGAATCATGACAATCGGCAGTTGCGTTTGCTCTGCACAGCACCCAAAATGGTGGCGCCCACAACAATGTCGGGGAACGGAGTGCCAATACTCTAAGCGCAGCTCATTTAGTGGCTCTAGGCACGAAGTGAACTCGGGTGTATTCTTTTCTTTTTCGTCTTTATTGTTTATCGATTTCAATCATATCGAATAATGAACACATTATATCACACTACGCTTGTGTTATTATTTATCTTTGATTTATTAAACTGACCCAGTACTTAAACCATTCATTTGTCGATAGTAAATCTTCCAACATATTTTCTAAATGTGAAGGTAAAAAGACACGGAGATTGATGATGATACAGACGCCAACGCCGCCCTCGAAAATTTTTTGAACATTAGAAATTAGCTGTTTTGTCTGCCATCCGGCAGGTAGCGCAACAAAACACCCAAACAGTTTTTAATTGTTTTTAAATTTAACGAAGCTCTACAGCTATCAAGAAACCAAAGCAAGATCATTGCGAAAATCGAATACATCGCAATGTATATCTATTCCATGCAATAAATGTTATTTGATATCAATAAATCTGTTTGATGTCCATAAAAGATATGCGTCAAAAACGGGTAACTTTGAAGGGCTCCTGGAGCGTTATGACTTTGAAAATGAAAAAAGCCATCGTCCACTTCTTGGGCAACCATTGTAGTTCTAAATGTTATAAAAGATTTTATAATAGTTTAATTATTTCCTCAGCGGCCTTTGAAGCACCGTGACTCGAAGCACAAAAAAGTGTTATGTTTGATATAGAATATCTAAAACAAAAAAAAATTTACACAACATTAAATTTTTTCTGCATATTACCAATTATAAGCACTACACCTGTAGCTAATTTTATTGCCCTAGCGCATGTCATTAAAAACATATTTGTGCTGAAAAATTCTATCTTTAGGGCAATATTTGGAGAGATGAACAAAACAAAGCAATGCAAATACCAAAAAAGTATATCGTTACATTTTGCTCCGACATCATCTTAACAAAACTGCTCTATTTGAACCGTGTTATCTTTAATAGATTCTTCATGAAACATGAACCAGCGAAGCAAGTGAGGGTCCGCGCCATCATATTCGCAACGCTACAAATGCGCATGAGCAGTATAAACCAATACATATATAATATCAAACGAAAGAGGATTACTTTGCCTTTCGAACGACATCAAACCGAGAAAACAGTATTCAAAGGAATATGAGTAATGACCTGCCAAAATGTACCTAAACTGCCACATTCAGTGAGACCGTGGCCTTAAGGCAATTTTTTTTCGAAATGTTTGGAGTGCTACGGTTCCGTTTTGTTGCTAACGCTTGTTCAAAAAGGGTCGATCACCAGAATCTTTCATGTTTTATGCTGTTTTTTATGTTGTTGCAATGATTGATTTTCTCTCTGTAATGGCCCTCAGGAAAGGGCTCACAGTATTTTGGAATAAACAAGTAAATTTGGTAGACTCTTATCTCAGATTGCGAAGAGATAGTCTTTATGCTTCGAATTCTGGTAGAAGGGTATTTAAAGATTGCAATGATAACTGAAGTGTCACATGACAAAGAGAAATGCATAGAACAGAGTAAATACAAATGAATCAACAATGCAGATGGTTAGCCCGTGAGTTCTGGCCGTGTGCGTTTTGCGCGCGTCCAATTGAGCATTGTGTGTGAAATTGCGTGAAGAAGCAAGATAAGAAGTTTCTTGAGATAAATGACGTCACATTTGAACCTTATTATGTAAGCCGTCATATAAAAAAGGACATTCGCCTTACTTGCATTGGACGAGCTTGCTTGCATCCCAGAGTATCATTTTGCATTAAAGAATTAAAAGGCTAGGGGAGACTACCCAAACGTGCCATGAAACACACCGCTGCGTGGCTGTGAATGAAACCCAAATGGAAGTATATTGTTCATCGAGGTAAACGAATTATGAATTAGTATATTTTGCTTTGAAATTTCCAAAGAGGCTTAAATTAACGATTTTTTTGGTCATTTCTTTAAAAGTTTTGTACTAATTGTATTAAACGGTTTCCATCTATGGCCCACTTCATTATAAACAAGGGGCTATAAATATTGTTTGATGTTATTGTATTTTTCTACCGGACATTTAGATACAACCCTTACAGTGCGGTCTGTGCATCTCAGGCTCCAGCATAATAGCTTGACGCAGCGTTGCAAACAAAGTCAGAACAAAACAAAAAAATGAGAAAAGTCAAGACCAGCTTCCAAGTTCCAGATTTTAGCGATACGTGGCGAGTAGACCTTCAAGCATTTTCAAAGCTTAGGTTCGCGGGTCGATCACAACTTCGCCCTTCTTTCCCGTCCCTCCCCTCACTGTCCTGCTACGGTCTGGTCCTACGGTCCGCCGTTGCCATCTCCTTCTTGCGCCTTCCGTCTGCTTCTCTTCCTTCCGTCTGCTTTCGTACATGACGCGTTGTGCGTCATGTGCGAAAAGTGTTGAAGCGATAAAAAGAAGAAAAAAAAGTACGCTAATCGCGCATAATAGGAGCTAACGTTGTGGAATAAAACAAAAAGGGGAAAGAAAACGCGAATGAGATCAACATTTCTTTGAGAAAGCAGATTCATTATAGAGGCCTATTTCACAGTTGTGGCTAACCATGTTGGGAAGGTACTGAAAAAAATAAACAAGAAAAACACATTAAAAGTCAATTGCTGAGGGTATTCAGCCGTAAGGTTACGCTTTTTGTGCACGTCTTGCCCTGGCACTGTGGGTTGTTCCTGTTCTCACCGTTCATTCTCCTTCATTGTCCCCCCCCCCCCCCCCAAAAAAAGAAAAAAGAAGAAAAAGTTGACTTTGTTTGCGTTTTTTCGTGTGCTTTAAAGCAAAAAATGAAAAGCGTTTACAATTTTCTGCAATGCGAAATTAGAGCGCAGCTCTTATAGAAGAGGAAAGGAGGGTTCGGAGGTGAGGGTATGCCCTTCCGCCCTCTGTTCCCTCTCCTCCTTTACTCCTCCGCTCCCATGTAGCGGAAACTTTTCGCTAAATTTAGCGGGCAAAGTTTCCCATAATGCAGCACGCGGTTACACCCGGTTGCATTATTCCCATAATGCAACAGCGCGCGGTTACGCCGACGGCGACGGTGACGGCGACGCCAACAGCGACGCCGCTCAAACCGGAAATGGGTGTCTAAGGGCTGCGCTCTAAAACATAAATAAATATTGAGGAGCAAAACGAATTGAGTGCACCCGATATAAGGCATGCATGTAAGCACAAAAGAATAAATTATGGGACAGAACCAACATAGCTTTTTATTCGAGCGTTCATTGTTCTATTGGCCTGTTTTTATTATTTTGTTGTCATCCCTCAAAGTGCTTGTTCATGTGTTCACTGTTATATTATAACCAATTTGGCTGTTTCCTCGAGCTCTTAAGTCATCGCTTGAACCTTTTACCGGTGTTAAGCAATAGTACAGAACTTCATCCCGTGCGTCGGGTAATGCTCTACTTGCTGGTATAACGAAAATTCAACAGTCAAGTTGTTCGTTGTTATGGCTGAATGGTGAGCTCGTTGAGCAAATAATGTAGCAGTTGAATATCAGCGGAAAGAACATAGTGGGGCAGTCTTCTGGATACCGAAGACAGGTAACTTGACGTTGTTACCAGGCTTCGAACCGAACTCAAACCCGAGCCGAAAACTGGACCGAAACCGTTATTTTGACGAAACCGGAACAAAACCGAAATAAACCGAATATTTGCTAATGAACCTGAATCAAAACAAGCAACAGTTTTATGTGGCGGTTTTTGCTGATTGGGGAACGGTTGGCGAAATGACAAGCGAGTCATTAGAGAGTTTTAGTAGACCGTTTTCGCTTTCTCGCTCCGCTCTATGGAAAGCGGAGTCGCCATCGCGCATGCGCGACCCGCTCTGAGATTTGAGCGTGAAGCGTCAGCTCCGCTTTCCTCGCCATTTTAGGAAGCACGTTCCACTCTCAGTAAAGCTTCAGTAGATGGTGTTTTTATGCTTGGGAGCGCGCTTGACCGTTATGAACCTCGCTGCACTAAGATGGCTCCGCAGACTTTGTTTTAAATGGCGTCCTCAAGAAAACGTTTCACGGTGATCGAGAACCTCTGCCTGCTTCGGGAAATCGCTGGCCGCAATCCTTTCACGGCCCCTGAACGGTGGAAACAGGTGCTGCCTTGTCTAAGCCAGCGGGCTGGATTTTTCTATGCGAGATTGCGACGACGACGTTGAGAGGATGACACACCGGGCGACGGCGGTGCCTCAATCTGAGCCCTGGGCCTCGGTTCCTCGGAAGCGGCAGCTTCTACTTCGGCTGGGCTACCTCCTTCGTGCCTGATGCTTTGACCCCAGTGGACCCCAGTGAGCAACAGCGCCATCATGTTCCTGGGGCTCCTTCATGCACCGATCGAACGGCATGCCAAATCCCCATGGCTCGCTGCTCACCCGCCCAATCCGCCTCCACGAAATCTAAACTTCTGCGAATCGGACTGCCATCCTCCCCAATACCAACAACCCATGTCGTCGTCATCTTGCATGTACATACTCATCACATCATCATGTTCCTATAGACGCGGCACCGCGGGCCTCCATAATACGGGCTGCTGCCTTTCCCCGGTGCCTAAAAGACTAAAGACTACAGTAGTCGGCGAACGGACAGATATTTTGTTTGGTTTAGGCAGCAAGACAGTGCAAATTAGCTAAAGTGAGTGCTCCATTTATGTCTCTACTTTTTTGTTTTCCCAATGAAATTAGATTTTTCTTCTTCGTATGCTTCGGTTTGTGATAGGGTATCTGGTGTTTATGTACACTGCGCGACATTGTTAATGGGAACAATCAATATCCTGTTGTTGTTTTTTCACCTTAAATTCGAGGGGCTGACAGTAACCTATTGGTATAGAATAAAGCGCTCGTTTGGGGAACTAATCTGAGCGACAAACTTTCAGCTCTCTCAATAGCTGTCAAAGAAATAAACTGCAAATAAAAGCGATTTTATCGTGTTTGTATTAACAGTGGAGCGCAGTGTATGTATCTGCCTTGGGGGATGATATGAAACCATTTTGCTTGGCTACACTTCTTTTCATTTCTTTTGTGTGCTTTTGAAAGTGCGTTTTTCGGCTTAAGCTCCCTCCTGGTTTAAACCTCAATTGTGCTACGGTGTTTTCTTGCAATAGAAGGCCACGTAACACAGGCTACTTTTACAATGCTGAAGTCAACAGTAACACTGTAATGTGATTAGATGCAATATTCACACGCACATCTGAGAAGTAAAATGGGAGTCGTTAGTAAATGTTTTTTTTATTAAAATATTTCTAGATGCCTTTCAGCTTAGTTGGACAAGTATTTCGCTCAGTACTAAAGCTTGGATATGATCCAGTGTGATCAGTTTACGCATTCTAATATTTAAAAAAAAAACAAAAAAAACATGACCCTGGTTTTTGTAGGGTTCGATCGTCCAGCTGACAAATTATGCCTTCTGCGCACATCACTGCCTGGTGCTTCACGACGAGCACCCTCTTGTGACCAGAAAAGTATGGCTTCTGATTCTTCGATGGACGGCATATGGGCATGCTGTGCGGTCAACGAAACCCCAACAGTTGTCCAGGGGTGCTCCCTTGTCTTTGACGGCCTAATAAAAAGAACAAAAAGGCACTCTTACAACACGGCAGTATTTAAACACTACCAAAACATGTAATATGAGACTTGTTACTCATATAAGATAAAGTGTATTCCCATGGTAGGGTTGTAAAAAAATGTGTATCGTAAATTAAAAAAAAAAAAGATTTAGTTGTTCCTTTATTTTGCTAAGCTCTGAGGCCGTTAAACTGTGCATTCAAAACGAAACTTCTGAAAAGCGTTCTCGTCTCCCGCTATTGCTTAGAAGTCCAGTGTTGTGTTTGCTAAATTTTGCATTGTTTGTGCCTGTCTGGTTTTCACCAGACAAAAACTTGACGTGGAATATTCTTTCGACCGTTTTTGGTAACTCTTTTCAAAACACCGCCGGGTAACATATTCGGTCGCCATATTTTGGGCATCGCTTTTAGTGCGAGACGTGTGACTAGAACCGAGTTCATATCCATTATTGACGCAGCATATGTGTCTAATACATTTAGACTCACATCCGCGAGAAGCAATGACGCAGCTCACTTGCTCCATAGACGCTTGGCCAAAATAAGGCGGTCTCGAAGAATAGTGGCAGCATGGCATGCACTTTTAAAAAGGCTGCATTCAAGCCTCTATTATTTTTTAAATCTACCAAGGAAAACCAAGGAGAACATTTCCAGAGGAAAGTTAAACAATTCAAAAATTACGAGCGAATATGAATAAATAAAGTTGAGAGGAATGGTTTCTTTGGTGCGGCTTGCGAGCGCTATGCTCGTGGTCAGCTTTCAGTGGCATTTTCAACAGGAGGGCGCGTGCACAGGTATAATCGGCGTTCAAGCACTCGCTCCCGTACATGTGACTGCATAGCCATAGAAGGTCCACAAAAACGCGACGACTTTACCGACACCGTGCTGGTTGCAAAGTAATACTCGTTCACTTCGTTTGATTATGCTCTTTTGTGTTACATAGAACTCAAATGGAATGGTTTACTTTTCACGCGTGGGGCGTACGCTTTACTTCTTGATTCGGGCTCTTTCAAGCTGAGGTCGCGGTGAAAAAATCGACGCGTATTCAGTAAGTGCAGCCATCTTGAGATCTAAGCGATCACGCTGAGGACGCTAAGGGCAGTCCGCTCTGCAAGTTGTGAAGCGGGGCGCACGCTCACTCCGCTAACTATACGCTCCAACTCAGAGCGGGCCACGCATGCGCGGTGGGGACGATGCTTCTTGCAGAGCGTAAAGTAGAGCATAAAGGGCTCATAAAAGTGGCCTACTAAAACTCAAGATTACAAACGCGCTTGTCATGACTTGTCCTGACACTGCCCATGTACACAATTATTGGCGTATCAGAAAAAAGTAACTTTTACTATACAGAGCAGCTGTGCTAAAATCAATGGAAACGCGAAATTTACACAAACCATGCAGGGTCTCACCTGTGAGCACAGCTCCATTTTCGCCAGGGTCAACCACCAATGTTTGTTCATGTCAGCGAGCAGGTGGCCGAACCTCTTGTTGATGTGACCCACGATGAGGTTCACAATACTGGAGAACACCGACAAGTTCCATCCAAACGCTCATCCAAGTTCGAACAGACGGTTGCGATAAGCCAGTCGACAAAGATCCATGCAAAGCGTCTCGCCAGATTGGCAATACCCTGCGCCGATCTGTCGGGTGCTGGGATTTGGAGGCCCACTTGCAGAGCAGCCAGGTCCTTCTTTAAGCGGGATTGCCTCCTAAAGGATTTGTCTTCTATGTTGGCAATTTCCAGCAAACCGCGTTCGGAAAGGAAGCTTCGGCGCTTCATGGCATGAGGGATACAAATCGTTGATTCGATGTCTCGCCAGATTAATCTCGTTAGTAGAAGTCTCCTTCATTGAGAACCGCGGGGATTTATCGTGCAGGTGCCTTGCTAGCCTTGAGCAACACTGTACTGTACTCGTACTTCGCAAAAGGGTGTACTCGGAATGCGCAAACTTCGTCCTTTTCTTTCATTTTTAGTCTTTTAGTCTTTATTTATTTGGCTTCTGGAGAGCCGCGACACCGCGGAAAGGCAGCAGCCCGTACCATGGAGGCCCGCGGTGCCGCGTCTAGTGAACATGATAATTTGATGATTACATACATGCATGATGATGCATGTATATACTCATTCCTACTTCGAATAGGTAAATCTTTTTTCAGTTTTACTTCGAGTGGAGCAGAAGCTACAAGAGCGAGTGCCGGCCTTTCAGCGTCCTTGACCAGCACGCGCGCTCGTGCAGGGCAAGTACCGTTTAGATCAACATGCTCATGCTTATACCTTCGGCTTCACTCGCACACAGGGTGGAACGATTATATTTATATTTTATAGCTTAATATTCTTCGGGTGTGTGCCTACTCTTTTGTGTTTATTATTCTCGCCTTCGTTTTTACTACCTTTACAAACACGTTCCCTTCACATTCTTGGTGTTAACGTTTAGGTTTTTGGTGTCTTACTAGTACTATAAACGTCTACTGGTGGGGCTACGCAAGCGAATTTTCGAACGCTCTCGAAACGCTCTTACGCTGAAGAAAAACGGTCTACTAAAACGCGTTTTTGGACCTCCGCTTTCCATTCCGGCGAAGCGGGCCGCGCATGCGCAGTTTGGCACCCTCAGAGCGGAGCGGAAAATGGAAACGGTCTACCAAAAACTCTCTATTATTCGTATCTTGACTTCCGCTCATCAAATGCTAATTGCGCTGGGCCACCGTGCATATCACGCGTGCTACAGCGATAGTGATAGTGGAGCGGACCGCATCATATTAGAGAGTTTTAGTAGACCGTTTTTCTACGTCCGCTCCGCTCCAGGGAAAGCGGAGTCTCCACTACGCATGCGCGGCTCGCTCTGGGATTGAGCGTAGTTATCGGAGTGAGCGGGCTGAGAAAGCATGTTCCGCTCTCGGTGGAGTCTTTGTAGATGGTGTTTGTCATGGACACATGTTCGTAAAGGTAGCGCGCACTGCCACGTTGCATGCTATGAAGCGCGCGCACGGTGCAGTATTGTGCATCCTGAATCAGCCACTAAGCCACGCTTCAGTAAAATGGCTGCGCCTTCGCTTGGAACCATGCCGGCATCTTCGAGAAAGCGATTTACCGTAGACCGAAGACCTTTGCCTGCTTCGGGAGATTGTGGGCCGCAATCCTTTCGCGGCGCCTGAACGATGGGCAGACATTTTACGCGTCCTTGTTACAGTTAGTGGGCGTGAGTTTACGATGAGAGCAGTCCGAGAACGGGCCGACCTTCTTTTGGAATACTTCAGACACCAGGACACCGCACAATTACGAAGGTGAGTGTTGCGTTTATACATCCCTCCTATTTAGGTTTTGCGAGTAATTGAATTGTTTCTTGATTGCATCTTCCTGTTCACGATGGGATACCTCGATATGTACGCGTCTGCCGGTCCGCTTTAGGGGGTGGCATGAGATCATTTTGCGTCGCAACACGTCTTTATCAAACTTGCATGGGAGCACGTGAAAAAGCAAAGACAATTGCCATCGGACTCCAGAACTCAAGTAAACACAGGTGAAATTCAGCGGTCCTGCATTGCCAATCACATTCAAATACGAAGGCACTGAGTACAGTTCTGTAAATGACTTGATAGTCATTGCATTCCACCCCAACATTCCATACTACTTTGAGCATAGTTGTAAACCGTAGACTGGGGATAGGGACAAGGGACGAGCACACAGAACGACATGGACGTTCTGTGTTTTCGCCCCTTGTCCCTACCCCGGTTTCGAGTTTACAACTGTGCTCAAATTACACCAGCTAGCCTGCATCCTCACCATTGCACCATAAGACTTGTTTTCTTCCGGAGAATCACAGCTTATGAAAACAAAAAAAAAAGGGCTCAAGGTATACCTAAGCACTTCTTATGAGTTGTGAATGCGAAAGTACTCACGCCGCTCTTCGCTCCCTTCTTTAATCTGCGGCGTACAACGCGTTGACCTTGGGCGTGGAACGGTGGAGCCGCTGGCTCGAGGACACGCAGCGCCATCGGGTGAGCGACAGTTTGAACTGTCGTGTGCCTTGCGGCGCGAGGAAGGAACAGACAGCAACGTAGTTCCCAGTAGAACGAACCCCTTGGAATTCCTTGGTTTATTCCATGAGCCGTATATATTGCCACGCGCCGTACTACCGATAAGAGGCGAGCGAACGCGGTGATCAGTGATAACACAACAGTGTGATAACACAGTCAGGATGACACCACACAAACTGACGCGCAGCGGCCAATGGGAGCCTCGTCGACACGCGCCAGCCAATGGGACCGAAGTGTAAAAGGTGCCATTGGCTAGCTTTGCGCGTGGTTTCAATAAGGTGCCATTTTCATGGTTTCAAAGCTGATGACGTCGGCTCGCTTCATGAGACAGATAATGCTTTCGCATTAAAATCTTTGCTTGGCTGAGAACTTGACACAACGCTTCCCATGAACAAGTGCCTGATTTGGTGCCACGATGATGATGACGATGTAAACTTTGTAAACCACGATACAGCAGAGAACTTCTGCAGCACTGTAATATAACTTAGCCTTGTACAGGAAGTACAAGTTATAGTACATTTTCAACAAGTCTATTCTTGTATTTTTAACAAGATCACTCTTTTTCAATTTACTTTGTGCACAGACATACTTCTTTGATCGCGCGAGCTGAATGGTAGTGCCCAGTAGCCCAGATATTAATAATATTTTATATCCTATTCATTCCCTTAGGTCAGGCACCGAGGAACAATACGGGGAAAAAGAGCAGCTGCTCCAGGAGGTTTCCGACCTGGCAAGAGAGTTTGGCCACCGCACGAAAACCGTGCCAAGGAAAAGGACCACCGGAAAGAGTGTTCCAAAGGGCCTCATAAGGGGAGGGACCTCAGCTGCTGCCAAGCTACGTGCCGCAAAGGCAGCAAGAAATGTAGCCACGGTCTGCGCCTCTACGTCATCGATGCAGGCAACCGGCCCTAATGAAAGCCTGGAGGAGTGTGGTAAATACAATTTATTGTAACAGAATGTGACTCCGTTGCGACACTGCTTTAAATGCGAAGCATTTTTCGGCGACCCCTCCTCTCCGATTTTGTTGGTCGGTGGGGACCTCCCAGTCCGCTCGCCTCCCTCTCAACTCACCCTTTCTCCTCCCCCGTCTTTCCCCCTAGAGCCTCCACCCACTCCCAACAACGTCCTTTCGCTCCGGTTCGTTCTTCCGGTTTGTTGACCTTCTGGTTGGTTGATCAGTTCTCTAGAAATGCTTCGCAATTCAAAAACAATGAACGCAGTTATTTCGGGGTATCTTGATCACAAAACACGTTTATACGCCGGTTTTCAGGATTTTCGACCGCCTGATTGGACCGTTACAGAAATAGCGGGCAAGTAGTGGTTTCATGGTCAAGTGACCATGACCCGTGAGGAAACGTGACCATATGGTCAATGGGCGGTCACGTGACCATTGCCCGCGCGGTCCTGTCCGCCTCGTCACCACGCTTGAAATCGCGGTCAAATGGTGGTCACATGGTAACGTGACCATCGTTAGTGGGGTCCCACCTACCACAGGGCAACGCTAAGAGTAGCGGAGCGACGGTGGTCCGGTAATCACGTGGCCATGATACCCTGGGTCTCGTGGCAATTATACATTGATCGTGACCACGCCCAGCTCAACATATTCTGTGCTTTCCCGGCATTTGTCAACATGATCAAGCTGGCCTACATTTTTAGTTATGTGCTGCGGTGATTTAGCTTTTATCATACAGATTATATTTTGGCTATAAGCACGCCCTTAAGCATGTATTAGGAAAAACATGTGAAGCCGGTTGGGGCAAAAGTTCCCGCCTGATGTAAAACTGGAAGCGATCTATTCCTAACATGCCCTTGACGTTCTTTATCACTCTCCCCCGCCTAATAATCAATTAGTCGTCAATCTATACAGCACGCCTACCCAAGTAGCTTTAAAGTTTTTGCTTTACAGGAGGTCGTGCATTGCTTATAAAATAGACCACAAATCTACAAGTCTCAATTAGCCGTATTTACAATGACGTTTGCTTTACTTACTTGTACGACTGACTTCTGTGGGATGTACTTTTCATTTAAGCGTTTTCTTTGTAGTGACGCCAACCTCTGTTGGAGACGAATCGCCAGCCCAAAGGCTGCTATTGCAAGCGTACGAAGGAGTAGACGAGGAACGCGAGGTCCATGCTGCGCACAACGATTCTGCCAGCGCTACCGCTGGTGCATCAAGCCATGACGAACCCAGAAGGGCGGCGAATGCAAGGCGTAAGTGTAGAAGGATATATCCAATCACAGGACCATAACGTCACCAGTAACCTTTTTATAGTGAAGATGACTTAAAGGGGAGATGAAATGATTTTGAGCTTCAATTTTAGGTACCTTACGTAAACGTTTTATGTACACTAACCCAAGCGTGACAGAAGCACGCTCGTACGTTACGCTACCCTGGTGAAAAAAACCATTTGTATGAGAAATTTCTTGGGTCCAATAAACACATATGAATCATACAAGTTATATAAGAAACCATATAAGAACTATATATAGATGTATAAGAAACATATAAGAAACTTCTCACAAGTTTCTTATATGGTTCTTATATGTTCTTATATATCTTATATGATTGTTATATAGTTCTCCTATGGTTCTTATCTGTTCTTATATATTTTGTATGATTCATATGTGTTTATTGGACACAGAAATGTATCATACAAATTAGATTTTTCAATGGGGTAATGAGCCACATGTTCCGTGGATCTGTAATTTCAAGAGTATACGCGGACTATTTATTTCCTTCTCGCCTTCGCAAATCTTGATGCAGCAAACTACATAAGCTCGACCTAGCCCACATTATTTGCTTTCAAACATGTCTTTCTATCGCGAGCGACGTTCAACAAAAAGACACGTCAAAGCCATCGTTAGTGTTGGCATATACGTCAGCCGATGGTGACTCGTAGGTTGGGCGAGAGTACAGCATCGTCGCTGGCTGGGTCCGGACGACAACGAATGCCCCGTGGACATTCGGGCTAGTGTCACGTCCCATTACTGTGGTTACAGAGGTGGCCAAGCTCCAACCATGACCGGTGTAGAGAACGTGTCCTATATAATGACAACTTTATCGCGTGGCTATGACGAATATTGGCAACGTACAACCACCACACCACATCACATGGCCGCTTGTTTTGGTTGCGAGTGGCGACAGCCGCTTGTTTTATCAGCAACTGCTAGTGTGGGGAGAGGAAAACTAACGCTTTCTCCTTCCATTAATTATGAACGTCAAAGATTCTTTACACTTATACATTTCAGTAGCTACACAACAATGCAAATGTAAATTTTTTTCTTACTGTGTTCGTTATTGGTGCAACTGAATAGTTTACAAACGAGCTCGTTATGAGTATGTTGACGGATAATCTTGCAATTTAAGTAAAACTGGAGGTACGAAGTCAATACACTTCTGGTTTGAAATTCTATGTATGGCGCAACCATGAAACAGTGAATTCAACAAATAACCCCTGAATGAATACTTTCTGCGCGCAGGCAAAAGAGAGCCAGCAGACGGCTGAGATGGACTTTCTAGAACGGCGGGCGGAGCAGGAGCTGACAAGGGAAGACCGACGTCTTGCTCTTGACGAAAGGAGCATGGCCCTTCAGGAGAGGCGGATGGCGCTTGAAGAGATGAAGTACTACGAAGATGCACAGAGCCGCGCAGAAGCACGGGAAGCGCTGGCCGAGGAAAGACGGGCGCAGGCACAGGAGAGGCAGCAGCAGGCGGACGAGCGCAGGGTCCACTTGGAGGAGCGACGGGCAGCAGCAGAAGAAAGGCGTGTGCTGGCTGCACAGCAGGAGCTCCAAATCCAGCTCCTTCTTAAGTTGAACGCAAAGTAATAAGTTCGGTAGCTTTTATATTCGCGATGTTATTTCTGTATAAGGACTGTGTCAAGGGGCGGGAGGGGGCGATTTTGAGATAAACGTTTGATCTGAGGGCAATGTGTGAGAGGCAGATTGGACACTCACACGACAGCTCAAAAGCAAGTGTGTTCCTTTTTTCTGCACATTATTTCATCCTAGGATACGCGGCTCCGACTCAGTTTAAAGTACTCAATGGAGTCTGTGAACTGCAATTTAAGTGTTGGGAACACTTAAACAAAATGCGGACTGAAACATTGCATTGGGGAAATAAACTGAAAACATTCAAGATACGCACTCATTTTATTATTTTCCTAACACAACACAACAAGAGGTGGCTATGACGCAAAAGAGGTGTTTTGGAAATAAACTACAAAAATAAAAAAACGATTCATTTCATAATTGAACTACTGTAAAACAGTACAATAAAAGATTTCTATGCAAACAGAATTTTCAGTTCAAAGCATACAAATAATCGGCCTAGCAATCTTCAAAGCATTTATATGCATACTTCTTATGAGCAACGTCTTGAAAAGGGGAACATTACATGAATATGAACAAGCAATGCTGTAATGTAATATAATACACTAGTTTACTGGCAAAAATATCTACGAAATTATACTTAATATTTTGACCAATGATCCAAGAATAAAATGTTGAATTAATATGAAAAACAAGTGCTTTAAAAATATGGCACACAGATTGAGACAGCCAGTATGCAGCGCCTGCTGCGGGACGTTCTCACAATCATTAAATATAGTGTGACATATGTACACGCTTTGTCTCTTAAAGAAGTAAACAAATCCTCGCACATATAACAAATTGCATAACATGCAAACTATAGAAACAGACGACTACAGCCAGACCAATAAGTGTGTTCTAGTCAATGTCCAAAACTCCGCAGTCCAGACATTTTGAAAACAAACAAAAATTATGACGCACTTGGTTAGTGATAAACGCGATTAACAACAACAAAAAAAAAAAGCTCAACGCGGGAATGTATTTACAGAAGTCCGCCTTGAAACAGAATCTATTGTCTCTGGCATAGACGGCTTCAGAAAGAGCCACAACTCATTCTTCAAGGGATTCTAGTGCCGATGCTTTCGAAAAACTAACCCGGTATTTTTTACGTGCATGCCGCAGCATTATTTACACGACCGGATGTCAGTATTCTAACCCAGATGACAATGGAAAGCTACCTGTGACACTATGGAGATTAAGACTGCAGCAGAACAGGTGGCTTCAAGTATTCCTGCAATGTGGGCGGGTCAACATGAAAATACTCTGTGACTTGACTGCCGTATAAACATGTATGGCAGTTTGCCAGGATTGTCGCAACTTTGTACATCAGCGGTACTCGTTGGAGAAGAAGCTTCTGGTTTTTTTTTTAAAGTCTACAAAGGCAAACTCAGTTAGCACTTTCCGAATCCCCACTCAACAGACTGACGTACGGTGCTCATAGCCTTGTTGAAATTAACCTCTGGTGGTGTGAGCACAGCTCCCCTGTGAGGCTTGAGGAGAAGGGGCATCATTGGGTACGCGGGGTCACCATAAATGACGAAGGAGTGGTCCTGCACGAGTGTTTCCATTTTCTCGTGTAAACCACTGATGCGCAGCATACCTGCAAAGGAAGAAGCCATACTAAACTGAATTGCAAATGTAACATGACATGTGATGTATCTTGAAATGAAGCTTTTTCTGCGGGGAACACTTGCGCTGAAAGTACTGCAGACAACGCGGAAGGCACAACTTGATATTACACCTCAGGCAACTTTGTTGTCTGTTAGCCAGTGAATATTTACTGTAGGTTGGCTTTTCCAGATTAATTAACTTCGCTCGTGGTTCTAGAATGCTGACACTGTGATAAACGTCATAACAGTAGGGGAAAGTTCCCTTTTCCCCTACTATTGTGAAAAAGCCAGAGGCAGCATACGATGTATTATATTGGGCGCCTGCCATCAGCTTCTTCGAAACCGCGTCTCCGCATGAATGCCCTGCGAAACCTAGCGTTCGAGCGGCAGTGGAACGTGATGGTCGCGTCTTTTGAATTGTCGCACACAACAACTTCCACCTTGTGTTTGTTCGCTTCTTTCGAAGCAAGCGCTTGTTCTCCTCTCCGTCGCTTCCTCACCTCTTCACAGATTTGAAACTCTCTTTCTCCGTGCCCAGCTGTTTAGCTCAATGGTTTAAACGTCGCACCTAAAATTGAAGAGGGCGCAAGTTGTTAACCAAGCGCTTTCACACTTTCTCTGATTCTTGCTTCGTACTCTTGAAGTTTTGTGCGATGCACTTCCATTAACTAGAAGGGCTTACAGGAAGTGTTCGGAGGCAGCCCTATAACAATCTCTTCAGCAACCATGCATGGTGTTTTCCACGAGAGCTCGAAATATTTCTGGTTAAACGATCTGCAAACAAACTCGTCAAGTACATGGCGCAACGGTTGCATACATGAGAGCTTCTATTTCACTCAGGTGTATCGCTGTAAGTCCGGTGAGTGAAACATGCCCGGATGCACGATAAATCACTCGTCTAGTTCGTATGTATATAAGTTATATTTGCACTTGAAACTACAACCCAACATGTCTGAAATAATTTATTTCGGCCCGCATCTACTAAAGTTGTAAAGTATACTAAAGTTGGGACTTCTCAGCGCTTGCTTGATGACGCTTTTCACCTTTATTTCACTGGATGAAATTTTGATATTAAACTAACAAGATTAATTACGTTTCAGAGTAGCGTCATTGCAATTGGATTTTGACTGAGAAGTAGGAGGTCTCGAACAGTGGCTCTTACCATAGCCTCCTCTATACGGAGAAACTCTGGCAGTTCTACGACGGAGCAACAGATTGTACGGACGGAGAAAAAGAAGAGCGCGGAACACGGCAGCCCACAGCCCTTCGTGGGTGAGCCTGGAACCGAGCGCACCACACTGTGCGGCGGCGGCTATCCGAAACACGGACGCGCTTAGGAGCGGCAATGCCTGCTGCGTTCTCTTTCTCCTCTCCAGCAGGAAAAGAAAAAAGAAAGAGAGAGAGATAGAGAGAGAGAGCGTTTTGAAGCTTGGCCGCTTGAGCTTGGTCGGAGCTAACTACGGCTTCGTTTTCCTGACTGCTCCTTTCCCACTTTTGGCGGCCGCCTCTCTTGGCGATGTCTGGCTTTCTCGTTGTAGACAAGGCTATCCTCTAACCGAATAGTGCTTTGTCATCTATGAACTTGACAGTCCAATGGAAACTGGGCCCGGCCTGCCGGGCATGTCCACAGTGTTGAAGACAGAAATGACACTGATATTCGGGGCAGTAATCACGCGCGCACTTGAAAGAGATAAAATGACCTCTAGCAAGTTAGTGTTATTCTATTAAAGTAGTTGTATGTGTGCCTATATATAGCTGCACAAGTAGTTTGTCCAGTAGGAAGGCTTAGATGGGATTCAATATGGTTCGCTTAGACGTTGCACTATTGGCCCAAGCAGAAAGAAAGCAGAAGGACTGTTCAACCTACCTGCATCATGCCTATGGCCCTCGTAGGGTCCGTCCAGCTGGCAGATTATTCCATTAGCGCACATCACGGCTTGATATTTCACGACGTGTACCCGCTTGTGGCCAGAAAAATATGGCTTTTGGTCCTTTGATGGACGACATATAGGCCGGGTCGTGCCGTCGATGAAGCCCCAACAGTTGTCCAATGGGGCTCCCTTGTTGCTGACTGCCTAATATAGAAAGAAGAACTTTATAACATGGCATCATGGCATTGTTAGAACACAGCCAAAAACGTTATGAGATATGAGACGCGTTTTTATTGTATATACATGTATATGTTTGCAAAAACAGAACTGTGTTGTAAACTAAGGACATATGCACGATGCTTCGAGGCTGTAAAGGTGTGTTCACGATCAGTGGCCGCACAAGCGCCAAACGGCGCTTGCGAGGCCCGCTATCCCAGAGTGCGAAGCGGACCTCCTAAGACCCGAAACGTTTCAGTATGCACTGGCAGCCGTAGTTCAGGCAGAAGTTGCTGACCGCGTGCTAATACGGAGCTTGTGCGATGCTTCTTTAACACCATCGAGATAGTCGTCTGAAGAAGGCGCTCGCTCTGAGCGCGCGCTGTAAACAGCGCGTTACAAATATGGTGTCTCGTGACACCAAATGAATACCACATATGGTCGGCGACAGGTAAATGCGATAGAAGCTCCGACTCCGAGTGGGGTTGTACGGCTGATAACACAGGCGTGTAAGAGCAGCCGAACTCGACAGAAAGCAACAAGCGCGTGCTGGAGATGGAGCTTGCGTCAGCGTGTCAATAAGAATATGGCGCCTCGATGTCTGTCTGTCTGTTAGGGTGAAGACAACATTGTGGCGCCGCGTGCGGCAGTACGTGCCGAAGCAAACATATAAATAAACTTGGGAAGAAAAATGGCTTCAAAGCATGGTACAAAGCTCGTCGCTCGCGCCGAGATATGAGGGAGCGCGTGCACCTTCCAGAAACAAAAACGACCGAGAGGAAAAATGGCTTAGATGCGGCTCTGCATCACACCAGCGCGTGTGTATGAAGGCACTCTAACAAACCTGCACAGCGCTTCTAGCACCTCTTTTCAAGAGTAATAATACTGGTTGTATCCCTGTGTGGCTCTTTTCGTCTCAGGAAATATTGATGTGAAAACTTAATTTTGACCATTTTAGAAGGAGCCTTCGCAAAACCCCCATCAAACGCTTTCCGCTTCCAGCGAGAATCATGTGATTGGACTTGAGTTTACACCAAACACCGACCCAGCACTGATGTCCAATACGTTTGTAATCGCGTCCACGAGGAGCAATGTGACTAAATGCACTTTTGGAAAGGGTCCCTTGAAAACCACAATCCTTGCTGAATCTGACTAAAACAATCAACAATCAGATAGGTGTTCAACCAACTAGCCCATCAGATGATTTTGAAACAATGAAGTGGGAGAAATGTCGGAAGTATAAAGCAGGCATAAACCGATCTGGAGAAGAACATTTTTCTGGGTGATGTTTCCGCGCTCCAGAGAAGAACGCAAAACGCGTTGATTCCGCTGACAAACCGTGCCTCGCTTCTGAAGTATGCTTGTTCCCGCTATTTGGATATGTTGTTCTGAATTACATATGCCTCGAATTAACACCGGTAGATTACATTTTCTGTGGGGATGTCCGCCTTTTTTTTCTGACTCGACCTCTTTTATGCCGAGGTGGCGTACGGTAAAGAAAAGTCTACGCCGGTTGAGTATAGACAGCCATCTTGGGAGCTACGCGATCACGCTAAATGTGTGAATGGCACCCTGCCCCGCAACTTGTGAAGCGAAGCGGACGCTCCGCTCTTATAACTACGCTCAAACTCGAAGCGAGCCGCACATGCGCAGTGGTGCTGAGGCATCAAACATGGCGATCCTTCCTGACTTGTATGTAAACAGATGTGCAGAAGAGCGGTCTTACCTGCGAGCACATCTCCAGTTTTGCGAGGGTCAACCAGCTGTGATTATTCATGTTGCTAAGCAGGTGGCCGAACCTCTCGTTGATGTGGCCCATGATGATGTTCGCGATGCTCGACAGCGTAGATGAGTGCCGACCAAACACTCCTTCGAGGTCGAAGAGCCTGTTCGGATACGCCAGTCGGCGAAGAACGATACAGAGCGCCTGTCACCGGCACAGCAACACCCTGCGCCGATGTGACGGTCTGCTGGTATCTGCAGGCCCGATTGCAGAGCAGCGAGGTCTTCCTGGTGGAAGCGGAACTGCCTCCTGAAGGTTTCGTCTTGCATATTGCCGATGTCCAACAGCCCACGTTTTGAGAGAAAACTACGGCGCTTCCTGGCATTCCTCAGACAAACCACATCTTCGATCTCTCGCCAGCTTAACCTGGCCAGTAAAATTTACTGGGCAGAGAACTCGCGGTGCTGCATTATATCGACTTGCTAGCCTCAGCCTTGTATACCATAGCAATCATGCAGCTTTCTTCTTTCTTTGTTTTCTTTTCTTGAATCTTTCCTTTTCGTCTTTCTTGTCTAAAAAATTAGACGCTCCAATTTTTTCCTCTCGCCCGTACAGGTCCCCCCTCCTCCAACCCCCGTCGATACGTCAGTTGTCCGGGTGCACGCCTGTGGTTCCTTTTTGTTTGCTATATTTTACCATGCCCTTAGCCTCATTTTACCCTCTTTAATAAACATGCTATTGTCACACCCTTGTTGTTCACATTTTGTTTTCTTATCTCAGTAGTACTGTTAACGGCCGCGTGTGGGCCGTGCACGCGGCCTTTATGACCGCTCTCAAAAAGCAACGCTCAAAACGCTCCAATGTGAAAGAAAAACGGTCTACTAAAACAATTTTCAGGAGCTCCGCTCCGCATCCCAGCGTAGCGGGCTGCGCATGCGCTGTTTGACAGCTTAGAGCGGAGCGGAAAATGAAAACGATCTACTAAAACTCCCTATCGCTGAGCAAGCCGCAAAGCGGAGGGTACACTATAAAACAAGACAAACACAAACAAACAACAACTACAGCGCAGCATTTTCCGGCAACAACACTAGATTGAGTCAAACCGACGGCAATGTATGGAGGCAGCTCAGCCGGTATCACCGCCGAAAAAAATTATTAGACAAACGAAAAAATGCAGTCTCCAGTCTGTGACATATGGCGCAAGCGTGGCGTGATGCACGGCCTAATACGTCGCCAAAGCCAGGACTGCGTTTTTCGGTCTAAACAACACGCCTACCGGCATCGTCCATCGGCCGATGCTTGCCTTCGTGGGTTGCTGCGATTGCCTTCCGAGTGCCGTGCGGGAAAGCAGACGCACGGGGATTTTCGGTAGAGTAGCCAGCCTGCATAGTATTGCAGAGCCGGCTGGCAGGCGTATGGATGGTGGACGGGGCAGTAGAGGGTAGTGGAGGGGACCGTATCGCGCATGGCGATCGTGCACGTAGCGGGATAGCGGAGCGGGCAGCATTGGCGGCGGAGCGTACCGCATCAGATAGCTGAGCGGGACGCAGCGGATATCGTATGGGCCGCATAGGCATCGCTGCAAGCGGGGCCACAGCGGCAAAGCGAGCGGGACACATGAAACGCAGATGGCGTGTTCTTGAGGGGTATTGGAGCGAACCGCATCGGAGGGCGGGGACCGGACTGTATCGTTTCCGGGAGAAACTCTGCCAGTCCTGGCATATAGAGCGACACCACGGCGTCTCTCAGGAGGACCCCATCGTGTGCGTCATACATCAACTGGGCAAAGCAGCTCGTAACCCTGTCGCCGCCATGCGCAGTAGCGCGAATTCATCTCGCACGCGGGACCTTGGACGATCGAGCAAAGGTCTTCACCTTCAGCATCTCCGTGTGCGTGCTTAAGTGCGCCGCACTAGCATTGGCGACCTCCCCCCCCTTTCCCTCAGATTTCGTCGGTTTGTCGGTCCGTCGGTCGTGGACAACGTAGGTGGGGGATCCCGTACCCTCCCGCACTCCCCTCCCGCCCCTACACCCAGCAAAGCACCCTTCCACCCTCTGAAACCCCTCGTCACGCTTCTACTTCCACAAACCACTCCCTCCCCCTTACACCGCCTATCTTCCTCTTCCTTTGCCTTTCTATTTATCCATCGCTATGCTCCCCTCCTCCTTACAGACTCCACCCACCCCTCACTCCTCCCCCTCCCCCGTGCTAGTGGCCTCTACCCCTCTCCCCACCCTGTCGGCTGGTCGATGCCCTTCGCACACTCCACGTCCACTGCTCTCCCTTCTCCGCCATACCTCTACTGATCCCCAGTTCCTCAGAAGCAAACCCTCCAGATACCCTCTTCTACTCCCCTCTAGACCCCTCAAACGCTACCCTCTCTCTCTAGCAGCTCTCTGCCCCTTCCTACCATCTGCTCGTCCCCGTTAGACCACTCTACCATCCCTCCCCCCTCTCCCGTTTACTCCTCGCTTCCCCCCTCGTAGACTCCGCGTTCCTACCCCACTTCCCTGCACACCCTGTCACCATCCCCAGCGTAGCCCGCATCGTACCTTTCCACCCAACCAACCTCCTTCTCCCGTTTCTTTTAGAGCGCAGCTCTTAGGCGCCCGTTTCCGGCTTGAGCGGCGTCGCCGTCGCCGTCGCCGTCGCCGTCGGCGTCGCCGTCGGCGTAACCGCGCGGTGCATGATGGGCAAATTTCTCAAGCCAACTTTAGCGAGAAAATTTTCCCGCGCCAAACCCAGCGGAATATTTTTCGCTAAATCCAGCGGAATGGTTCCTCACAAATTTAGCGGAAATTTTTCCGGCTAACCATAGCGGGGAAAATATTCCGGCTAAATTTAGCGGGCAAATTTCCGCCAAATCTAGCGGAAAATTTTCCTCGCCAAATCCAGCGGAAAAACTTTCCTCAGCCAAATTTAGACGGAAAATTTTCCCGCTAAATTTAGCGGAAACTTCCCCGCAAAATCCAGCGGAAAATTTCCCCGCTAAATCTAGCGGGAATTTTCCCGCTAAAATCTACGCGAAAATTTCCCGCTACCGCTAGCGGAAAATTTTCTCCGCTAAATTTAGCGGGGAAAAATCCCCCTCCTCGAGGTCATGTGACCCCCAGGCCACGTGACCCCCTCCCTCAGAGGTCACGTGACCCCCCTTCCCCCCGCTTTTCCTCCTCCTCAAGAGCCGGGTGCCTCATTCGGCTACAGGGAGTTGTAAACTGGCTTCCTCTCACTCTTTTCTCTCTCCCTCCACCTCCCCTAGACTACATCCCAGCCCACAACTCCTTCCCTTTACTTTATAACCAGATTCACCTTACCTTTTCCCCGCTTCCATGCCACCCACACCACCCGAATACCCCACGCACTAAGCCGGTGGTCCCATAACCACCCACTTCCCGCAGCCGCAGACCATGCTAAGGCTACCGTCTTCTAACCTCCCCAACCCCTCTTTCACTCTGTCTCTGCCACCTACCTCAGTGCCCTCTTCGCGTTCCTTCTCCTTTTTCCTCAAGTTCTCCCCTTTGCTCCAGATCCCGCTACCAACCCCACAAGCCTCTCACCAACCTTATACTCCCCCTGGACCCCTCCTCTTTCTCTCGCTTCCTCTACTGCATGCTAACTCTCTAGGACCCCACGCGCCTCCCCTTCCCCCTACAACCCTCCACCCATACCTTTCTTCCCTTCAGGCCTCCCCTCTCGCCCTCCCCGCGGTGGAAGGGATTCTTCCGTGTTGGTACTCATGCCTACTAACAAACGTGCGAGCCTCTCAGAGGCCCGAGCGGGACCTCGCATGCGCGCTAAGGCGTGTGCGGGCATGCGCTGCGTCCCGCGGTCAACAGCACATTTGGATGCCTTGTTGACAGCGCCCGTACCTAGTTCACGCTTTTTTTTTCTCTTTTCGTCATAATACTAACGCTTAGTGCTTCTCCGACAAAATGAGGCAGAAAAGTTTGACACAGCCGAAAGGTGGGTATCGGGAGGCAACATACCTCTTTTTACCCTAAAAACTTGTAGGTCGAAGAAACTCACAGGCATTTGAAAGGTATTTAATGTCGGTAGTGCGAAAGCACAATCAACTGTCAGGAGCGAAATCCGCGCCGCGCTATCAGCTTTTGAAGCCACGCGTCAAACGGCACTCAATTCTCCTGTCCCAATGGAAGCTTGTCGTCTGTAGCAGTGATTTTGGCGACTCTCGCCATTCGGCTGGCGCGCGCCATAGCGTTTCAAAAGAACGAGAGGCGCCCATTAACGCGCATCATGAGCACCAGGAATGCGACCCCGCGGCACTCGCGAGCCCTGCGCCGGCAGCGCGCCAGAGATAAAGGCAACACGGTAGCGCGCGCTCGGCCGCTTCTGCTCCTTCCTCAACGACGACGAACATTGCGGCGCCTCGCGACTGCAGCATCGTCAGGCCGGTAACAACAACAACAACAATGGCGGCAATATTAATAATAATAATAATAGTTTATTTCCATGAAGCAATGGCGGAGCGAAGGGTAAACCCTTGAAGGGAGGCTTGAACCAGCCCTCGGCCCCATAGCAACGGCATATGCTAGCAGGCAGCAATTGCGCACGAAACAGGCGACAAGACAGTCATTAATCACCCTCACTCAGTTGTACAAAGTAACAGTCCCTGCAGACGAGGAATCCGAAAGACAACAAAAGAGTGCACTGCGTAAGCATAAACACATTTAAAGAATCAATTGAGGGGGGGGGGTAGGTGAACTCACCGCTTTAAGTCGGATAAAAGAGAACGCAAACCTCGAAGAAGATAACGCCTCATAAAATTTGTTATTTAGTATTTAACGGCCTTGGTATGCGTGCTTGGAATATGTGCATACCTGGCTGGTTAAAAGAACCGCAGACAACCCTTCAATACTCTATCTGGTCTCAGTTAGGTGGCCTTGTGGATTTGGTGTCAATGCCGCTAGGTCTGAGCAGCGATTTATAATGTTTTATTTTTTCTAAATTTTGAACCTGCAGCCGGATCCGTATTAACAAAGACTATAGAATATTTAACAACCTTAAGCTTCATATCAACTGCCTGGCTCAGCAAACTCACAAGACAGGTTGCATATTATTCTAGTATTTTTTTCTGCAGTAAAAATAATTTTTGCAGGTTTGTTAATGTGGTGTTACCCCAGACGAATTTGCAGTAACTCAGATGAGAATAGAATAAAGAATTGTAAATTAATAGCTTCACATTTACTGCGATGCTTTACCGTTACAGAATGTCAGACCTATTACGGTTGACAATTTTGAAAGTAATTAGTTAATGTGGCTGTCCCAAGACATATGTTCCGGAAGTAAGACTCCAAGACCTTTAAATTTCGAACGATTTTAATTGGCGTAGAGTCCAGCACGATGCTTCTCGTTAGAGGTAACACACTTATTCTGGGTCGAAACTATTAGCTTTCATTTTATCAGTGTTTATATTTAAGCAGTTATCGTTACCCATGTCCCAGTTTGACAAAGTATCATTGGCGATCAAGACAAGATCATCGCTACTATCTGAAAAAAAGAATAGTCTACTGTCGTCAGCGTATATGAAAAGTTTGCGGATGATGTTTACAATAGCGTAATGTACAGGGTGTCACAAAAAAAGTTCAGGTGTTTTTCTTACTGCAAAAAGAAACTAGGCATTGCCGAACGCCATTCTCCGCCAGAAGGTAGCACTAGAGGACACAACCCAGATGCCAAAGTTTCAGCCCGAACGGAATCTTATTTAAAAGTTGTGGATTTTCTGAAAATTTCAATGGGAAAATGAAGCCATTTTGCCCGTTTTCGGTTTCTGGTGCCATAAAGCCTCACGTATTCGAAAACTCCGTCGGCCGCCATTTTCCCATTAGAATTTTTCAGAAAATCACTGATAACTTTTGAATAAGGTGTCCATTCGGGACTCAAACTTTGACATTTGGTTTTGACCTCTAGCGCTACCTTTGGACGGAGAATGAGCGTTCGGCAATGGCTAGTTTATATTTATGAAAAAAAAAGAAAAAAGAAGATCCGTAATTTGTGTAGCTGATAACTCTGTACATATTAAAAGGAACGGTCCAAGAATGCTTCTATGTAGGACGCCTGAGTGAATAGTTTAATGTTAGCAGAAAAGTGGCCGATAAAAAGATATTGATAACGCTGTCGCAAGTAGGATCGTAGAAGTTCTGAAGGTAACCCGCGGATACCAGAGTCGAAATTTTGTAAGTAAGATATTGTTGATAATGTCAAACGGCTTTGAAGTCCACGCACTACACCTAAAACCCGTTTTTTCCTTGAAGCTTTAAAAATATATTGTTTTTGTTCTAGTAATGCTAATTCGGTCGACTGACCTTTCCTAAAACCAAATGGGGCGGAAGTCAGCAGGTTATACTTATAAAAATTGAACTAAACGAGTATGTATTATTTTTTCTAGCCCTTTGGAAAATAACGGTGATAGAAACGGGTCGATAGTTGTTGAGAATAATCTTATCTCCTTTCTATGTAACACTGCCACTTTCACTAACAGCATCTTTTCAGGGAAATAACCCTCGTTGTTAAAGACAAATTTAAAAAAATGTGAGACATTTTTCAATTTGTGCTTCTGCATCTACAACTCGTGAGTGCTTAGGTGTCCTCGAACTTTTTAATTAGAAATACTCACTTGCAAAAGGATCATACGTTTCCCTCATAAATAAACCGTTTGTAAAAGAGGAAAAATATCGAGAGGGCTACCGGCCCGCTGTCTCCTCCGTGATGCGCTGTGGGTGTAGCGATGCTATGACAGGTCGCTTGTGTCGCCTGCGTTTCTTCTCTGTTTTTGGTTCCCAGATTTAATGAAAGCTACTGGATCTGATGACAGCCCCACCCGGTCATCAGGGTACTATTGCTCGGCTGCAGGTTGCGCGAGAAACCGGCGAAAGCGTAAACAACCAATATTGGGGTCCTCTTGACCGCGGACGCGGGGACCTGGCAAGGTGCTGAGTGCTGTTGCGATGGCTTTTGAGTTTCATCGCTTCCCACTTGACCAACAACATCCTGTTAACTCGCAAGTGTAAAAGACCCTCACCCTGTCTTTGAAAAGGTCTGGATCGGACACGTATGCCAGAAAATAAAGTTTCACGGAGAGAAGAAGTTTCTTTGTCTTACTAATTACGCTCTGACATCACCTCTTGAAAGTTCATGGAAACCGAGGCTAACACCTATGCTGAGAAAATTAAATCCAAACCAGCTAGTTTTGGCCTCGTTCCTGAATTAAAACGTGCTTTTCTGACAAAGTCAAACATGGCTGCAGTCTTTTCAGCTCTTTGAACTCCCGTCTTGTCCGGAATGTTCACTGTTTTAAACCTGTTATCTTTTTGTTATGTGGCACATTGTGCTGTAAGAAATTCCGTGTTTCGCGGAAAAGCCTCCCGAGCGAAGCACCCGGGTGCAGCATGCGTTATATCGGACGGCATAAAATTCTGCTGGATGTCTTAAGCTGCCTTTGCGTGCTTTTTCCTAGGTGTTTCCTTTGGGACGGTGGTGGGAAACTCGAGGAAATAATTGACGCCACTAGGAAGGTGAAAGAACGTGGGAGCATATGATAAGCCACAATTAATACAAAAGCGATGTCTTCGGGGCTGAACCTAGATCACGGTAACTCTCTGGAGCTAATAGGACCTGGCGTCACAAACACGCATCTTCACACAGAAAATCCCTGAAAGCGGAAATCCGGAAAGGTGGACTGTCGCTTTGTGTCTAGGCTGAAGTGTTTTTTCGTACAACTACTCTAAACAAAGCTAAAAAAAAAATACCGCGTCAGGATTTGATGTAGCCCAAAAATAGCCACTAGCCAACCGCCAAATTCATTGCAACGTAGCTCAATTTGGCTATTAATAGCCCTGACGACTAGCTATATTTCTTTTTCAAAACGGTGCACTCGAGCAAGCGCTCGAAGAGAAGCGAACGGAGAGCGCGATGCGCCATGGGATATCCGGCGCAGACAAAAACAGGAAAAAATATTTCTCGCATTCGTGACGTAGCAAGGCTGGCGTGGTTATGAGCTTTGCCGTTGGTGGCGTTGTCAGCGTTGTGGTGGTGTCAATAACGTAAACGTGTTACAACCGAGCCGTTCGAAGTAACCGTGGGGTGACGAGTGTGTGACTGGCCCAAAGAGCACGTAGCTTGCACAGCACTGTCAGCTTAAGGGAGAATTGTCCAAATTTCGAGCAAAGGGCTTATTTTCTAGGGGGAGAATCGCTGTGTCCGGCTACACAAACGAGGGTCCGAGCAAAAGGGAGTCCCTCCTTTCCGTCTTCTTGAACTGTTTGGTACAATGCGCGATTTGTTAGTTGAAGAGGAAAGCTAAGAAGGAAAATGTTGAATTCCAAAGAGCGGCGCTGCTCCGATGGAACTTGCTACGTCATAACTACGTAGCAAGTTCCCCAACGTTGCTAGATTACCTCCCAAATAGGCTCCAGGTGCATCCACCAGGTGCACATTGAAATATCGTTTAATTAGCTTTAAAATTAGTTTTCTTGTGCCTTTCAACGAAAGACTGGTATTTTTGAGGTTATGCTGCAACATGCAATGCATTAAAGCTAGAAATGAGCGCTGGAATTTCGTTTCCGTACCCCTTTAAACACTTTTTTAACTATTTAGCACAACGCCGACAGAAAACTCACGCTCGACCTCCCAAGATCAACAGGCCCAGGCCTGTCGATCTTGGGAGGTCCAGCGTGAGTTTTGTGTTTTTGGGATCCGAAATCCTTGGGAGGTCCAGCGTGAGTTTTGTGAATTTCGGGATCTTGGATCTTGGGAATCGGAGTATAGCTATACTTCGTTTCATGTTAAGTCCGACCGAAGCCAACGGTGCGATTGGACGAAGCCGAGCAAACAGCGCCAAAAGTGTATCGTTATGGCGTCCGTCATACATATGTGCGGCTGCTATTGCCTGCTAAACCAATCACGAACAGAAAAAGAAAGCGCTGGTTGACGTCACATTCATCGTGTGATTGGTTTAGCCGCGGTGTGTAGCAAACGCACCAAGACGACGGGCGCGCCATGACGATGCACATTTTGGCGCCGCTTCATGGGCTCGTCGAATCGTGTAGCGTCGACTCCGGTCGGATATAATGTTAAACGAAGTATAGTCCTTTGCATAAATCGCCTTCTGCGCGCTGCCATATTTCTCTGCTGGGCTGTGGAACGCCTACTGAGCATGCGCTGTGGATATCCTGTATGGCATATCGGATGCTGCGCATGCGCCCTCTGCTTAGTAACTTAGCATTTTTCGCCCGGGTAATAAGCGATGTAAAAAGGTCTAAAGTGGAGCGTATATTCTTCAGAGGCCGCCGTTTGTGGTCACTGGGAGTCTATTTTTTGATGACGAAAAAACACGCACATGCACGTTGACAATATGGGTGTTTCACTCACACGAGGTCGTCGCATTTTTAAAACCATTCAAATATGACCCGGCCATAGACCATTCCAGTACGTAACTCCCTCCTGTGCGCTGCCATTTATCGGCTGCAGAAAACGTTGTGAGTGCGAGCACTAGCTCTCTTGTACGGAATATATCAGACGTCGCGCGTGCCTCCACAGCCCAGCGACTTTGTATTTTTTTGTTGCCTGTGGCGATAAAAGCTAAAAAGGTGCACCTATAAAAAAAAAACCGGACTCGAGCGGAACGTGGGTTTTTATATAACTTTGTTCCGTTAACGCGAATACCAACCAACACAAGTCGCTTCCACGTCTGCGCCGGTGGGACGAACCGTTACAATGTCCAGCGGTGATATATGACGTCGGTCGTTTTTTACAGGTTTTGTGCCCCCCTCCCAGAAAAAAACCAAACAAAAACAAACAAACAACACTCACATGAAAAAGATGCGCATTGTGTGGGAGTACGACGCTTAAAATGTAATTTAAGCTCTGCGTGGAATGCGCGGGAGAATTTCTAGTTCCTCGCGCTTTAAAAAGACGGGTTCATGAAGGCATTTTTTTCTTTCCACAAAGACGGCTTCATCCACGTGCGCACAGCACGCAGTTCTAGCGTAAAAGCGCCAGCATTCTCGGTTCGTCTTTTGTCCTCGCGGACGGCTGGATTTATGATTCAATATCTAAATGTGGCAGCGCGCAGATAACGGACGTAATTGCTTTCTTCGTGGAGCCCGCATAACTCGGTTTCTAGGTCGGAAGGACCTTGAAATCGCAGTAGCGGGGCGTTGAAAACGAGATTCTTTTTCATGAACGTTTCCACTTGCGCTAATCTCACACCTGCTATCAAGAAAGCATCTGTGTTTGAGGCGGCCTAGCCACCATGCTACTTTGTGCACTCCATGAAGGAGATGAGCTTTTCGGTTTTCCGCTCCGCTCAAACCAGTGTGAAACCGAACAAATTATTTACACAGTTATTCACAACCAGATGAACGTACGTAGTATATGCAAGACACCAGGCAACCTTTTGACGAACCATATTCACTGGCATGTTATGAAACGCACGGCGCGGCTTACCATGTTCTTTCCTTTCAAATAATTTTATTACCTTAAAGGCCTCTAAAAGAGGCATTACATAAAGCGGGTACATAAAAGTCACATGTTTAATAATAAAATATGGGAAAAAACCAAATGAGGACATGGAGAAACAAACATCTTTATACAGACATTATTTAACAAACTGAACAACCCCCTGCGTAAAATAGTTGTAGTCATTTGTTTTCACCAAGCTAGAAGGCACTGTTCAAATAAAAAAATCCATAGTGGGAGATGTGAGAATTTGTAGGCGTTAGTCATAGAAAAAATGGCTTAAGCTTTACAAGGATGATTTAGGCGAGAGGAAATTTGATGGGCCGGGGAAATGAACGTTATAGCTTATAGGTGACCACGGGTTATAGTAAAGTTTTTGCATGAAAGAGAAGCCGGTCATGTTTCTGCGAGTGTCGAGAGTTTGGAGAGATATGGACTCTTTTGAAGAAGAAACGCTATTCCGAGAATAATCGCGAGAAACAAAACGGGCCGCATGGTTCTGGACAGCCTCGAGTTGGTTAATGAGTATGTTTGATAAGGGTTTCATATGATAGATTCCTATTTGAACTTAGTTCACACTAACGTGGTAAAGGCTAAGCGCTTGACATATGAGTTGGCGAGGTAGAAATGTTTTCTTAAACATCCCAATGTTTTGTTAGCTTTAGAGCAGATGTAGCTAACGTGACACTTCCATAATAGATCTTCAGTGAGTACACTCATAATTATTTATATGTGGTCGCCCGTTCGAGCTCGCCAGATGGAGTAGTATATGAAAAACAGCCTCTATTTTTTGACCTAGAAAATGACAATAGTTTAGATTTAAAGCCAAGGATCACACCAAGTTGTTAGTTTTCCTAGATCCTCTTGCTAAATTCTACAATCCTCAAGGGGTGAAACTTCGCGACAGAGCACAATGTCGTCAGCGTACAGTATTACGGAAGAAGATAAAGAAGAGGCAGTGTCGTTTACATAAACTAGAAAACAAAGAGTGCCAAATAAGTGAACCCTGAGGGACGCCAGAGAGGAAATCCAATGAAGAGAAAGTGGTATTATCAATGGTCACAGATTGGGTGCGATTAGAGAAGAAAGATGTAATCTAAAAGAAGTTTATTATTCACGTTTAAATGGGAAAGTTTGAATATAAATCTGTTATAAAGAACACGGTAAAATGTTTTGAAAAAGTCTATGAATATTGCTTCAGTTTGTTTCGAAGAGTGTATGTTACTATGAAAGTCGTAGGTGAGTTCGAATAGTTGAGTAACACAAGAAAGGTTTTTACGGAATCAATGCTGATTAGGAAACAACAAGTTGTAACTCTCCAGGTGTGACATTATGTTGTTAAAAACGAAGTGGTCTTAAATTCTGCATGATACACTAGTCAGTGAGATTAGCTATTATTTAGTTAGCTCATTCGGATTACCCGATTTGAAGATGGGTACAACGTTTGCATTTAGCCAGTCAGATGGCAGTTCAAAAAGGGTAAGGTATTTCTCACAAATAAGGAGCAGAAGTTTAGCGGATGTATCTTTTGTCATTTTCAGAAGTCTAGAGTCAATTCCATCAAAGCCAGGAGAAGAGTTTAGGGGAAGGCGATCAATACCTTTAAAAATATAGACTATAGAGAGGTAAACATCCTGCATGTCCGTTGGGCGTTAAAAACAAGGTAAGGGAGGCACTGGGAAAGCTTCAGATCTAAAGATGTCACCGAAAATGTGTCAAAATTAGAGGCAGTCACTGGGGATGATAATAAGTGATCTTGCGGGTCCAAAGTAGGGAGGGTGGCATCGAGAGGAGTAGGATTGATAATAGACCAAAACTTTTGTGGGTTTTTGGTCAGTCTTCTTTTGAGATCATCGTTGAAAAACCTCTGTTTTGCTAACTGAATTTCACGTCTGCATTCTTTGGAGAATACTTGAAATTGAAGCCATATTTGTTGTCTGTGTTTTTGATTACAGCGGTACGGTATAAACGTTTCGTGTTATTTAGATTTAGCTTTATTTTCACTGACAACCAAGGAGAAGATCTGTTTGAGGTATGTATTTTTTAGGAATAAACTGATTCTCGAAGCTAAGCAGTGCGTCCTTGAAAACAGTCCAATTGGCCTCGACTGAACGATCAGTGAAAGAGTTTTCAAAACCTGCGAATGCCCGGAGGAGAGGGGAATTCAGTCCTTTTAAATGTACCTATGGGCAACCCAAGACTGTGTTCGAGGACTCTGCCTCCCTGGGACGATTATTGGGGTGTGCGATTGTCCTGAGGGCATGATAACTGATCTGCGAAAAGAAGTGTATGGAAGAGATATGTTCAGGATTGGTAATACAAAACGAGTCTAATGTTGATTGGCCACGTGTTGGCTCAGCAATTTTTTGATGAAGTCCGAATGTAGAAAGAAGGTTTATAAATTCCAGGCAATCTAAAAGGTTACCACACGTAGGAACAACACTTCCATCGACCCAGTTTACAGCGGGGGAGTTGAAATCGACTGCTAGCATAATAATTCTATTAGGATACACCAAAAACACTTCTTCCAGGCTGGCACCAAGTTTATCAACAGTCTCTCCCAGCTCTGGGGGACAGTAAAATACGCCCAATACAAATTTTAGATACAAATATTTGAAATTCGACCCAAACAAGTTCAAGATTACTGACGACTTCTACAGCGGAGGAGTCAGGGCCTCTAATAGCGATCAAAATCGCCTCCTCCTCTGCGTTCAGTGCGATCAAAACGCCTCCTCCTCTGCGTTCAGCGCGATCTCATCTGCATATTTTCTAATATTTCCTATGTGGAGACCACGTACGATGATGAAAAGTGCCCGTGATATATTCAAACGTGGCTCTTGATTCTCGCTGATAATGATGATCCCGTGTCTTTAAAGCTCATAAACAAAAATTATACATGTACATGTCACGACACAAACAGTGAAATGATTTATGGAGCGCAACGAACATGTACCACGTGCCAGCTAGCGTCGTACCGCGTTCCACGCGACGGCGTGTGCTTCCAGAACACCTCTGATTGGATATATCTCGTGGAGTGGTGGAGTTGAGGGTCCACTTCCGGCTGCTGAAGCGAACGGACGTGTGTATCATGAGCTCCGTAGGAATGGTGACAGCGGCCGCGTAAGTAAGTCTTGCCCTCAAACGCAACTTTTGCAAGACTTACTTGCAAAAGAAAGGAATATGTATAGGGTCGTGCGTGGCTCCAGTCCTCTGCGATATTTTTCTATCGCAGTGTGACCGGGCAATATCTAATGCCCTCCCCATTGGCCAAGTTTCCCGTATTTTTAAATACGTGGACGACCACCTGGTTCTCCTCACACAACGTCCGGCAGACAATGAATTACAAATATTCGACACCATACAATCCACCTTCTTTGAAAAAGGACAAGGGCTCAGTTCACACATGAGTTTCCGGTGAACACTGTCCTTCAATTCTTGGATCTACGACTGTCTTTCTTTGAACATCATACTTGTTGGAAGTACGCCCCAAGATCCAAGAAAGGCCTCCTGCAATACGATTCGGCACATTCGAAGATTATTAAGAGAGGAATTGTAAAAAAACTTCCTAAACGCGGCGCTAAAGAAATCCTGTGTACATTCAGCGGGAGAAAGCTTTCATGATCAAGTGCAGCGTCTTCAAGATTCTGGCTATCCAAGTTTTATCTTGTATGACGTCGCCGAGTCCATTATCACCTCACGCGGACGACAGAAGATAAAAAGGGACACAAATATCCGACCGGCTGTGCTTCCATACATTCACCGCATTTCCCACAACCTTAAGAAGATTGCATCAAAGTTTAACATCAAAGCCGTGTCATCTGTACCGGACAAACTAAAGAAGTTGTACACGAAAATTAACAACAAGCACCAGCAACAGGGTGTGTGCGGAATTCAACATCAACAAAGATACGTCGAATGCCGATGTGCAATCGTATACGAAATACCGTTTACTTGTGGGAAAGTGTATGTGGGTCAGACAGGAAGGTGAGTCAACGATCGTCTAAGAGAACATGCCATGTCACTAAAGTCGTCGCCAGCAGGCCACTTTGCCATACATGTCAGCGACTGCCAGTGCTCCGCCTTGTTCAGGAAAACAAAAATCCTGAAATGTTTCGGGGAACGACGAACTCGCGAGCTCTACGAGGCACAGGTTATTCTGTCCAGTGGGGATGCCTGCGTAAGCGCGCCGTCCGTGGCCTTGTCACCAAAATAACTTTATTTTTTAAGTCGCGATCTTTAACGATCCTTAACATTTGTGAATATTTTAGACGTAAATTTCCTCTTTCTTTTTTCTACCGAAGTTTCTACGCACGTCGTCCCAGGACTCAATCGTTTTATAAAAGTATTTTAAGCGAGCAGCTTAAAGCTTAGTATCATTAGCAATTCATTTTCAGGCAGTGTATGGGAGTACTCAAGCTATAGCATATAGTTTTGCGGGTTTTCATTACGCATGATTTAAAAGCATTCTTAGGTTCTTTTTCCTCTTTCTCCTTTTCATTAAACGTCAGTTGTTAGTCAGCGCTCCATCCTGTCTCCCTTGTCTATCCTTCCTTGTCGTACTTGCGCTGTTAATTCAACATAATGAACAACCAACTAGCCCACCAGATGATCGTGATGCATGTCTGGATGCTACGGCTGGCTTCGTTTGCAGCAAAGCAGAAGTCAGTGGATTCTAAAAAGCTAACCGTGAAAGGGGGGCAGTGCCTCGTTATGGACCCCGCCAACATGGCAGTCAGGCTTAAGCTGCACTGGGTGCCCTATGACGTGCCGAACTGTCACGTGAAGAAGGAGATGGAACGGTACGGCAAAGTCACTGACATAACGCGAGACCTCTTCCGGGAAGAGGGTTTCGAGGCTGTCGAGTCAAACACCCGGACGGTACGCCTGACTCTCAAGGACGGTTGCACCGTCGACAGCCTCCCCCACCAAATTCGCCTGGAAGGCTGCAAGGTCCTCGTCGTTGTGCCAGGACGGGCCCCACAGTGCTTTAGGTGCAGGCGTACGGGCCACATCCGGCGAGATTGCCGCGTCCCTCGCTGTGCGGACTGCCACCGGTACGGCCGCGCAGCAGAAGACTGCGTCAAAACCTACGCGTCTATTTCCCGTGACTGCAAGTCGGAGGACAACACCGACTACGTCATGGACGACGCGGAGACAGAAGAAGCCGTCGGAGGGTCATCGCCCGTCACTCTGCCATTGACGGAGCCTAGTGGTACGCCCACGCCCAACGACGACGGCAACCCTGACGCAGCGTCCTTCGTGCGGAACCCCGAGGAGAAATCCGAAGCGCAAGTCACGCCCTGCGACGACACTAAGGAGCGCCTGCCCCATGAGCCAGTACTTTCCGGATGCGGTCCATCTGCTACGGTGCCCGGCCATCCCTTTGGGCTAAACAGCGAGGCCGGAGTGGAAGAGTGCGAGGACACAGACGTAGACTCCACTCAGATGGTTATGCGACCAAGGGACACTGCGCCAGCACCAGCTGCAACCGTGAATGGCCGCCAGCGGGTTGCCTGTGCCAGGAACCAAGAGGTTTCGGGTCGTGGCGAAACGGCGTGTCCCGCCGGACGATCGTCCCAGGAAGGACTCCCTGTGAGTCTTTTCGGGCCTAACCGGCAGTGCAAGTGTCCACCGCTTTTTTGTTTCAATTAAGTTTTTCTTGCATGAGCGTTTTTTTTTGCCAGCCTACCTTGTTCTTCGCATGGCCTCCTTTAAACCGTTCATGAACCTTGAACGATCTTTACGTGTGGGCACGTTAAACGTGCGCGGCTTATGTGCCAGGCGACGCCAATACCAGGCAAACTGCTTGTTTATCGAGAAAGACCTGGACACAGTCGCGGTTCAGGAGATGAAAATGGAAGGCGAGGCCCAGACGGAGAACATGGTACGGCTTTTTGAAGCGAGGTACGACGTGTGCGTCAGCCACGCAAGAGGGACGTCGGTGGGTTGTCTTTTATTCCTAAAGAAATCTATCGGGACCGTCGAACAAGTCGTTAGTTGTGAATCGGGGCGCTTTGTCTTGTGATATTTTATTATTTCCAAGTATAAGTTTCGTGTGATGTGCGTCTATGCCCCTATAAGGCAGAGGAACGTTTATTTTTTTCGAGTTTATTAAAAAGTACGTTGAAACTGATCGATGAGTTATATTATTGGGCGATTTTAACTGTGTGTGCGCGCTACAGGAGAGGTCAAATAGCGTGCGGTTTCGGGACGCGAACACTGTGTTTTTGTGCGACGTGCTTGAGCGGTGCGGTTTAGAAGAAGTTGCCCACTGCGCATCCCGCGGTAGGGGTTTAGAGTATACGCATTTCCAGGGTACATGTCACGCACGCTTGGATAGAGCGTACGTCTCTCTCGACCTTGTAAGAGCGTACGTCTCTCTCGACCTTATAAGAGCGTGCAAGCAATACGCCGTTGATCACGTGTCGTTCAGGGATCATTGCCTTGTTTCTTTTTTAAATTGTTCCTCCAAAGATACGCATAAAAACTTCACTTGGGACTTGTGGAAATTTAATTCCAAACTCCTTGAAGACGAGATTTTTGTACAAGCGGTCCGAAAAAATCTTGAAGATTCTGCGAGCACAAAAGGGCAAGGACTTCGAGGGAAATAGGAATTGTTTAAACAGGAAATAAAACTGATTTCCATCGAGCGCTCTGGCTTATTGAAGCATAACGAAAAGAAAGAATCGCGCGAGTTAAACAGCCGGCTTCAGAGGTTGATGCTGGAAGAATGCCTATCGCCAGGGTTTTTTCGGACGAAATTATCACTGTTAAAAAGCGCCTCTAAATTCTTGGTACTGAACCATACAAGGGGGCTATGCTGCGAGCGCGATGAAACCGGCTATCGCTTGGGGAGCTACCCACGAAAAGGACGATAAGCACAGAAAAAACGTATTCGAGTTAAAATGAAATCACGGAAATTTCGTATCAAGGGGTTCTCGAGCGATAGCGAGAACATAGAACGCGCGTTCGTTGAGTACTATAAAAAACTGTTCAGTTATCGTGAGCCTAACAATGACGGGTTTCGCTGTTTTTATTTGCCGTTAATGCCGAAGCTGGCAGAAAAACTAAAAGAAGTTAGAACAACCTATAATGTTGTGGGAAGTAGAAAAAGCCATCGACAACTTGAAACCCGGAAAGTCACCCGGCCCTGATGGTTTAGGAGCAGAATTTTATAAAGCGTTCAAAGATAAGCTTGCCCCGTTTTTGCACTGCGTGTTTACCGAAACGTATACTCTTAATGTTTTGCCCCCGTCGTTTGTGTGCACAAACACGATTTTCATTCCCAAAAGTGAAGACCGCTTGAATCTTTGTTCCGTTGGTTCTTATCGCCCTATTACGCTGACTAATGTTGACTACAAGATTTTCATGAAAGTATTAGCAGAACGACTACAGAGTGTCATAAGCATTATCGTCGGCCCACACCAGACGTGTGGTATAAAGGGCAGGAGCATTGTAACGAATGTGCACGTTGCACGAATTATTTTGGAATGTTGTGACACTATGGAAAGAAAAGTGGCAATATTACAAGTCGACCTGAAAAAGGCCTTTACCGGGTGTCCCATCAAGTTCTTTTTGCTATTTTAGATCATTTATATTATAGGGGCAGTTTTGTGTGATGATATACGTATGTCATACCAAAATTGAGCGCCACCCGTCTTGTGGTGAACAAATGTGTGACTGAGCGCGTTCGTCTTCTTTTCTTCCGCGAGACAAGGTTGTCAATTTCGCCGTTGCTTTTTTTGTATTTTCCTCGAACCATTCTGTTTAAGCGTTATTCATAGTAGTTACATTCCTGGTTTTAAGTTACAGACTGTTGAAGTCCGCATCTTGTCATATGCGGATGACGTGGTAATTTTTTGTATCGACAAAGACAGTGTAAAAAAGTCGTAGAGTTGACAGAAATGTTTTGCTACCATACGTGCAGTTCTGTTAACTTTGAAAAGTGTGTGCGTTTTGGCATGGCGATTGGCCTTCCACGCCGACTGTGTATGAACGCATTGCGTGGGCGGATTCGCCGTCTCGGTATCTTGGGGTACCATAGAATCACTATCGCAACACTATCGAATACTGGCGCGATGAGACTGAGGCTTTGTGCGCGAAGGCGAACAAGTGGGGAGGCAATGGTTTATCAATTTTCGCGCGTGCATCTGTGTGGAACACATTTCTTGCTGCGAAGATTTCGTATGTGTTGCAGGTATTGCATTGTTCACGTATTAACGTTCACCGCATTTATCGTGTATTTACTGTTTTCATTTGGAGCTCGGTATGGGAGAGGACGAGCCGAATGAATCTATTGCGAAGGGTCAGTGTTGGTGGCCTGGGACTTTCCCACTTGTTTGTAAAGCAGCTGGTTAATAGATTTGTATTTCTTCGAGACCAGGATAGCTAGGTTCGAAATTTGCAAAAAGGTACATGGAAGTGACGTAATGGAAAGGAGGAACGTATCCTAGCAACACTCACGTGGCGGCTCTGCCCACTTTGACGCCGCTACGTCATCGCAAACTTGACACCTGTCACCCGTTTAAGCGACGTCCGGAGCCAACCCCCGACGAGCGGAAGGAGCTACGCAGTCCCCGAGGCGTCCCTATGCGCGGGATACGGGGTAGGATTTACTACGACGCGGGGAGCAGTTTCTGCATTTAGTGAACGAACGGCAACCAATCCTGTGCGTCGCTGGCCGTCGCATCTGTTCCAGTACAGGTAAACGTATTAGAAAAACAATAAAAACCTGTTTGGCGTTGTTAAAACAAACCGATTTTTTGTGTCCTTTTGCAATACATTTAGGAGTTAATATGAGAGAAAGTTGTTTCATCAATACAAGGAATGCGGGATGCGCGCTTCGCGCCTTCTTTAAAGCAACATGTCGGAGCAAGTCAGAATCGCTGGGTTGATGGCTGCACATAAAGAGCTCCCATTACCAGCGTTTCGTGGTCCCGGCGCGTAATGAAAGCGCGGAAGCAAGCAGACGACCTGGACGAAGACGCCTGCTTGCTCTGTTGAACCCAAGAAACATTCGGTTGATATGACTTACCCTGAGACAGGGAAGAAACAAGATACGTAAAAGGGACGCGGTCAACGCACAGCGTATCCAAAAACAGCTGTGTCGTTCGGAGACGTGCCTTTCTTTTCCTTCCCTGTCTCAGGTCAAGGTATGTTCACTTTTCACGAGCTCGCCTGCGCGCTCACCTTTTTTGAGACCTTCAGTGTAGTCATAACTTGCAACAGCAACTACTTTCATCTTGTCTGGAATACCTCAGTAGCAAACTTCGCCACGTCTTTTTTGTGTATGCTGTAAACGACTTAATTTCTCGAATCGACTACAATTCGCGAAAAAATAGGTCCCGCGAACAATTCCGGTAAGATGTCAACACATTGGAATCTATATTGAGATCCCACCGCGTCGCGAAAATTAGAACCCGCGAATTATTCCAAAACTTCAGTTTTAACCTAAATCGCGGAATATTCAGCCCGCGAAAAATAGGTCGCTTACAGTATATTATTGTCTAGCTGCATTTAATCTTGTCTCGAATATGGCAGGCATTCGTGTATATCAGTAGATATGTTACGAAATACAACCTAGAGGTAGTGTGCTGCAAAACGTGTTCAAAAAGAGATCAACGTTTGACATAACATGTGATTTAAGAATCTCCAAGTGTTTACGTTGTGCTATGCTAGTGTGCTCACTTTTACTTTCGAGAATGAAATATTGCAAAACCTGTTTTCATATCATTTTACGGTTTGGCATTCTAAGAATGAAGCCCTTTCAAAAACAAGCTAGCTGTGCAACATAACATAAACCCTGATACTCTACGCGAAAAAGGACACATACACCGAAAGGTCTCAAAACAGCTGAAATGTTTATTTCCCAAGAAGTGCTTAAATAGGCACCATGACAAAAAGTAAGGGGGAGAGAGGAACCTGGAATGTCTTGAGAGATCCTGACAGAAATCCCAATACTAACATCAAGAGGCACACCTGAGTGATGTAGTCATAATACAGAAGGTAATAACAGGATGTTTAAAACCACAAGAGATATGAAACAATACCCAAATTGGCAATATCCCTGGTTTAATCAACACAAAGAAATATGTCTTTACAGGTCTACAGATGGTCTAAAATATTTCTCGGCTCTTTGCAGGGGAAAGCCAGGTGACCTTTGTCGGTTTGGCAACCCGCAAGCCTTCTCTGTCATTATCCCACGCATTTCATGCCTTCTGCTCATAAAATGGAAAGGCTATCGATATCGCCGCCATGCACTCAACACATATCCGGGGGCAGTACCGTCCGTCTCTAAACACAGCACATGAAATACCTCTGAACAGGTCCATCATGTTCCTCAACCTCACACTGCAATTTAAAGATATAAACATATGTTGGAAGTATGAACCAAGGTCGTGCAAAGGATTTGTTTTGTTTGCATCTGAACTTTCCAAAACTATAAAACGCAGTGTTTCCTACATTGCTCTTATATCGCCATAAAGAAATATTGTCACCAGAATAATGGGCAAAGTTTTGAAGATCAATTTTCCTGCCTCCGTGATTCTGGCTATCCGATTGGTTTCCTGGTATGCGCATCTGAAAACATCTGCACCAAACAGTAACACAAATCAGCTGACACAGATATGGAAGAGAGAAGACAAGAACTAAGCAAAAAATTGTAGTACCCTACATTCATGGCATAACCCATAAATTAAAAGGAAGCAGCTGCGAGGCAGGTCAATAAGGTTGTGTGCTCTGCTCCAAACTCGGCCTATTGTATGAAGAAAGGTATAAAACGCAGGTGAGCTGGTGAATGACACCCATAGCAACCCTGAAACGTAGGAACAATAAAAAAAAACGGACAGAACAATGAAGTTTTTAACACAGCTTGAAATTTATTGAACAACCATCGCCTTATATACATGTCCCAGACCTCTTTCACAATTCAAACGACCTCCTCGCCCACCACTCAGTGTACCCTAACAAGACAAAGTAAATTGCAACTTCAACCAGAAGAAAATGTGCGACATTTCTTACAAGACACAATATGCCCAGTGTTACATAGGGGTTGTTTATTACATTTCCCTATCACGTGGCAAATGTCACATCGGTCAAACTGGCAGATGCGTAAATGATAGGACAAGAGAGCATGCATCATCTGTCAAGGGAACTACAGCAGGTCATTGCCGCACCTGTAAATGCAGTGTTGTGTTCAGCAGCCATCACCATTCTTGCAAGAAACAAAAGCCTGTATGCACGAGAAATGCGAAAACATTTAAAACAATGGCCATCGAAGGAAACAAAGTAGCATGCGTCAGTGTGCCTTCCATTAAGCTTGACAAGAAAAGCAATAGTGTATGGAATGTTTTACGTCCCGCTGAAATGCGGGTCGTTTCAAACTAAATTGTATCTACAGCTCTCAGAATAAAGAACAAAAAGAAGCAGATAGCTGAGGCACATGAAGAGGAAGAAGTATTAAACCACAGTTGGTAGTCCAGTGATATGTTTTCTTTCTCTCAAGTTCAAGCTGGCCCTAGCCATGGTGGCTGTGCGATGAACTGTGCAAGGTGTTGGAGCTGAAGAGACTGCATAGATTATGGACGGCCATGACTGCGGAGCAGCGAGCGAAGTGTGCACTTGACGGCTTTCACGGGGAGGGCTTCACTGACGGCAAGGGAACAGATGGGTCCTTGGTGGTCGGGACCGCAGTCGTGGTGGTGAGCGGCTCCCCGTCGCCGGTGGCGTCCGTGCTGGGCATCACCGTGGCGAGGGCAGTAGGGGCTCCCCGACGGCGTCCTTTGGGGCGAGACCACCGTCGTGGCGACAGACTCCTTGATGCCGGAGACGTCCCTCATGGGTGGGACTGCTATCCTGGCGTGTGTGGCGCTGCGCAGGGGCACGGCTGCAGCAGGTCTCGAACCGGGCGACAAGGCGTTGCCTCAAAGCCCTGTCCGAGAGGCCGACCGGCAGGTTGGCAGGAGCCAGCCTCTCGCCATCAGACGCTGACCCCTCCGAGCTCGGCTCAGACTCCAACTCTCACTTTTCAGGGTCGGAACCTGACTCCGGTTTTGGCTCACTCAATACAAGGCAGGCGTTGTCCAGCACTGCACGTGCCATTATAATGGTGGTGGTGGCTATTGATGGATGGTAATGCAGAGTACGGTGCCTCTGCAGACACGAGAATCTGTTATTTAACAGCCCACTGCAGCGCTCCACAACGGACCTGACCGAGGAATGTGCCTTACTAGACCGGCAGCAAGCAATGGAGGTCACGTGGATCCCAGGGACAGATGTGATGAACCAAGACTCCAAGCCGTAGCCGTCGTCGCCTGCACATTTAGAGGACGGAATCTATTATAATCTGTTCTTCTTAAAATTGACGGCATGAAAGCAGCGAAAAGAGCCTGATTGCAACTTTGTGTTTTCTTGGTAGCTACGCTCCTTCGGATAGTATTTACAAAGACGTGCCAGAGGTATAGACACAGGGCCTGCACAGTTGTTAATGTTTGGTACAGCACATCTTCTGTGGTACTGTGGTTTTCAAGCGGTACACAGCCACCGTATGCCAGAGGAATGAATCGAGCATGCTCACCGAGAAGGAGCCTGTCGTCGTCTACCAGCCGCCCTTGCTTGATGTTGCCGCAGAGCCAAGAGAAGCATTACACAAAGGAGTCGTGCACCGACCCAGGGCACCGTGGCTCCATGCATCGGTATTCACACGAGGGAGAAATCCCGGGGATTTCTCCCCGGCACACGCATCCCACGACGAAAACGTCAGGCTTTGCGATGTGCAAAAGCCTCGCGTTTTCATCTCGTTATGCGCGCGTGCCGGGGAGAAATCCCGGGATTTCTCTCTCGTGTGAATACCCTTACCCGGCATTCGGCGTCACGCATCTGGAAGTGTGAGAGAGATACCGACATGAATTTACCTGAATGTTCCACTCATGTTTCACAAAGCAGTCTCAATTCCAGAACCTTCCAAGTTCTTTTGACACTATTAACATGATTGCAACACACCTTCATGGACGCAAGATATGATGACAAGAAACCACTTCTTTCAATGTTCTTTTGACAGTATTAACATGATTGCAACACACCTTCATGGACGAAAGATATGATGACAAGAAACCACTTCTTTCAAAGTTCTTTTGACACTATTAACATGATTGCAACACACCTTCATGGACGCAAGGTATGACGACAAGAAACCACTTCTTTCAAACAAACAATGTGGCGGGCGAAAGGGTGCACGTTTTAAAAGTCACGACATACTACCTAGAGCACACGCTCGTGCAGTCGGAGCACAGGGGCGGATTCAGAGGAGGTGGTCCGGATGACCTGACCCCTCTCTTGAATTCTGCAGGTGTCAAAATTTAGGGCGTGGAAACCGGGAGGGGGGGGGTATTTAAACATATGATACGCTGACCAAAAACCTGACCACCCCCCTTCTAGAAATACCTGCGTCCGCCCCTGGCGGAGCACACAAGCCCGCACCTCTCATTTATAAAATGGCATATCCCCACCGTACCGGCGTTACGCTGTATTCTTTTTGACACACATGGAACTGATTTTGAGTACGTAATACGAGCGTACTTACCACCATCACGTTGAGGACGTAGAAATGCTTGCGGCACATTACACCGCCTTCGTGGTGGTGGGATCGTTCTTGGACGGGCCGACGATGGCGATCATCGTTTCGTTCACGCAACCGATGACGCCGAATATCCTACCGAGCGGCCTGAGGCCCGTCTCCACGTCGTACCTCTAGCTCGGCGTCTCGGGGAAGCGGAGCCAGCCGCGCCGGACCCTGACACGACGCACGATAGCGACGGACGCGACGTGGACAGAGACGCCGACTGTCTTCAGTCCCACGCTGCGTGCTCGTCGCTCGCCACCGAACTTTGGAAGCACTCCGTGGCGCAGAAACGAAGTGTACAACAGCTTGAAGCTCCACAGTCGTAAACGTCACGAGCTTCGTTTCGCAGTCTCTTCACCTCCGGTTCCTCGCGCCAACGTTGTCTCGCGCTGCCGGCGCTGCGTCGCACGCTTGCAATCCTACGGGAGCTCGAATGCTGCGCGGTGCTGCCGGTAAGTCTTCCCGGCGAAAACAATAACTAAATTAGTTGAAAAGTGGCATAATCCCCCGACGACGACGCGGTTTGGAAGATATGACCAACGAAAGACACCTACTCAGGAGCTAGTACCTTTTGAAACGTACTCAGTACAAAATGAAACGTCAGTTTGCACTGACGTTTCGCCGGCCACTGAACCGGTGGCCGGAATAGTCTAATCAGTTGGCACTTCTGGCTGCCGTGCAGAACGGACGTACGATGACACGCTCGTGAAGAGCGGTGATAGCGAGTGGTGAGAGCGAGCTGCCACTGCCACGGTTTTTCGGACAAGGGTGACCATGCCCAGTGCGATGCGACAGTTTTGCCAACGCTGCCTACAGGGGAAGTGATGAAGAAGAGCGTAGTGTTACATTGTGACACCGGTGGACGCCCGAACCAGGCCGAGGATTTCGTGCGCCCATTGCAGCACCTCTCAGACCCAGCACCTCTCAGAGGTTGTGAGTCGGGGCGCGTACCAGATGGGCCACATCTGGTTGCTTAAGATGAAAACACCGGAGACCAAAGACAAGCTGATACATGCGAAGGAACTCCAGGTAAAGTGTCGTCGCTGCCTGGTACTTGACCTATACCGGTGGGAGATCAGGGTGAAACTTCGCTGTGCCACTTCTGAAATGCCGGCCGACGTCTTAGTCCGTGCTTTCGACAAGCATGGCAACGTGAAGGAAGTCGTCCGGGAGCAGTAGAGGGTGGACGGTCTCGTAGGCGTTGAGTCTACAACGTTTGACCGTCGTCCTAACCCTCCGCCAAGATTTGAAACCGGAGAACCTGCCGCCTCAGCTTCGCTTCTATGGAGGGACGGTATTGGTGGTTGTCCTTGGGCGTGTGCCAGTTTGTCTTCGGTGCCGACGAACGGGCATATACGGCGCGACTGTAAAGCGCTTCGTGGTGCTCCGAGTGTAGCAACTTTGGGCACGAGAGCAGAGACTGTGCCGGGATGTATGCCCGAGCCGCTGCACACCACGACCGGCGGCGACATCTATGAACAGGTTATGGACGCGGTAGAGGCAGAGGAAGCTTCAGCCACTGCCAGCGGAACATCTGGACTTGCAGCGCCAGGCTGCGATGCTCCGCCACCAAGGGCGGAGACGATCACCAAAAAAAAGTGCGGCTGAACCGGCCTCTTCCACCCCCCCCCCCCCGGCACCCACAGCCATGACGGTGCATGACAAGGATGGGCTGGGCTGGATGGGGACGCAGAGCTAGTAACGTCCAAGTCCTTCGAGGATCCGAAAAGCGGCGAAAACAACAATGAGATTAACCCGGCAAAGAGAAAGCGGCGACACGAGGGGTTGGCTGAGACAGGCACAGGTGAGCAGGATCTGCCATGTTTCAAAAAATGCTGTACTCCCGCCAGTAAGTCAAAGCACATCTCCGAGGATGTCGTCAACCGTGCCTCGGAAGGAACGGCCTCATTAGTGAGCGTGAGCTCACTTACTCTACTATGCTCTCTGATTGCATACGCTTTCGACCATGCCAGCCCTTCAACGACCCCTGCGTGTAGGTAACTTGAATGCACGAGGTCTTGGCGAAATGCGGAGACAGTATCACCTTTGTCGCCTTTCTATCGGAAAGAGCTGGGTATTGTTGCCATAGAGGAAACTAGAGTCCAGACCGATGACCGCACCGAGAACATGGTACGACCCTTTACGCCATGATAATTTGTGTCTGTTAGCCATGGTGTGGGCACTTCCGGGGGCTGTTGTTTATTTGCAAAGAAAGATCTTGGTATACTCGAACAGTCTGTTATTACGTGTCTAACGGGTAGTGTTGTGCCTGTTTCCGAAAATAAGTAACAAAATAGCGCTACTGGTCAGCTTAGAAAAAGCTAACGAATTACAGAGCTTCATTACCATCTTGCAAATGTAACAAAATACCGGTCTCGTTACTTGCCATGACTAACGGACGTTACTTTTACGTTAGATGTGCTCAGCAGCTCAAGTTTCGGCATACAGAGTAGACATCTAAACAGCATATTGTCTGACTTCGTTTCCCCAGGTCAAGCATAGCACCTAGCCTGGGCCATGGTAACGAAGTTTTGGTGGCCGTTCTAAATGGTATAAAATTCATAAGTTCACAAAGGTTGTAGAGTGGCATTTACAAGAACTTCTATAGCCCTGGCTTGAAACATTTTACTTCTTAGTTCGCTTTGTGCCCATTCGCATTGAGCCACAATGAATGCGATTTTGGAATTAAGAGGAGCGAGTGAAGTAGTGATTTCTTGTTTTGTTTCCCTTTCAAAGGTCAAGGCAACATGCTCTGTTGTTTTTCCTCTGGCCAACAAATAACAATCAGCAATTTCTATTGTGGACACTGTAAGCAAGAGATTTCAGGAATTTTGTTATCATCAGCATGGCAGTTTGATTGGAAGTACTTAGACCTTCGTCAGCCAACAACTTTAATCGAACAAACCGAACGAGGAAAGATATCTGGTTGTTTAGCAGTGATAATTGGGGTTATATGATTAATAATATCTTTGCTATTAAATAATAAATTCTGACTGTTGTAGAGAAGATAGTAAACCCTCTGTTTAGTCCAAACTGAAAACCTCTTGAATAATGGTAACATTGCATTGGTTAATAGTGACTAAAAATCTATTTTGTTTTCAACAGTTTTCTGGTGGTGTTTCTATCATTCAGGTACTTGTAATTAAGAAGTAATTTGTGCTTTTATTAGGATCCACCTCCACCCAAACTGACTGTTTTCTTACGTAACCGAGGCAGGACGAAACATTTTCGACCCTTTTTTATTCGAGATTTGTATGAACGGATTAGTGGTGACGAGGGGTATCACGACATCACAGGTGCTGCTGCCTTTATTTTGTGAGGCTACTTTGTGATGGGCATCGAATTCTGCCAAGGTGCAGAAAGACATCGCTATTCATGTATACAGTGTATATTTAGTCTATTGAGCAGCCCGTGAAGGTGCTTTACATGCTTAACGTTTTGGTCAGCTTTTTTATCTTTTAAGGGTTCTCTCGGTGGTTATATTGAAAGACCGGGTCTTTATATTTATTATTTTTAATATGTAAGAATACTGACAAATAGGAAAAAAGGTTACATAATATTTATGTTTTCTGAGTAGGTAATTCAATATCTAATTTTTACCACGCAGTGACTTCAAAGAATGGGGTGCATTTGCACCGCACCCCCTCCCCTTCCCCTCCCCCAGACATTTCTGAGATTCATAACAAATATTTCGGAAGTATTGGAGGAAATCCCCTCCTGCCCTAATACTTACGATGCTTCTGTTGAAGAAGATGTGTGACATGTTTTTTTTTAACAGCATTTAACTTTTCTCGAGACTAGCATGTGATGTGCTAAAGCTATTATATTTTGACTGGAATACCTGCAGGCAAATATATTAGCTTGTAGAGCCACGTATGCGTATTTGGTTCTTAGCTTCTTGCAAAAATTAAATATCAAGCTTTAGCCCTGCAAGGTGGCCTTGGATTTCTTTTAATGTTACAACCTAAATGCACAATAGTTCTTTTTTTGTTTTGTTATGAACATCGTTTGTTTACGTTACAATTTTAGTTACACTGCAGATTTCTTGTAGATTTCGAAAGCCCTTGATGTTTCATGGAAATATGTCAAAGTTCCATGGACAAAAACCAAGCTTAAGAGTCTTTAAAGGGCGTCATTTCAGAAAACCAGAATTTTAATATTTTAACCAGGGAAACATTTTGGCTGTGTACTCAGTTTTTTTGCATTTATCCAATAAACGTCGCTATACTTCTCAGTAACTTGATCTTCTGTGTTGATTTCACTTATGGCCAGTTACAAGGAGATTCTAGGCCACCTCTTGTTTTCCTTACATATATTGCCCAATACAGCTATACTTATTCTTTACATACGCAGTAATTATATATGTGCTCCTAAAGCACCATCAAAGCCAGCAGTTTTTCGATAGAGGTGGAGCACAAGAAAAAAAGCCCTATTGTTCTAAACCTCTTTTTGACCGTATATGAGATATGAAAATGTTAATGATCTATTGGTTTTTGATGCATCAAATTATGAAGAGAAATCACGACGAAGGGTACTTTGTGAAAAATATATTTTTAAGCTCCTGTTTTAATATTTGAATCGTCATTAGGCACCTTTGCAGAGATTCGAAACGGGAGGCAACATAAAAAAGAGATAACCCAAAACACGGATCTAACTAAGACGTGTTGTGTAATGACCCTTTTATCCGTCGTCCCCTGGTTCAAATTTCTTCAAGTGTGCCTTACAAAGGACTGACTTAATGAAAAAAGAACTTAAAAGAACTCCTCAATGTTTTTTTATGAATAGGTTTTTCTAAAAAGATCTTAAAATAACTTATACGTGTTCTTTAGGGTAAATTGATTCTTCGCAAACCGAGATAATAAGAACTTCTGAGAGCTTCTTGATGAAGATCAATTTCATAAAAAGTGCGTAAATGAACTCTTCAATGGTGGTCTATAAATAACGGTTTTATAAAAAAAGCTCAGAATACCATTATAAAGTTTTTTTTACAATACACTTCCACATAAATAAAGTAGCTCACGAAGGGTGCTCAAAATAAATTTTTTAACGGTGCAAAATATGGACAAGCCGAATAACCCGTACGGTTTCTTTTACGACTAGATATTTTCTTAGGGTGTACCTGGTACCCCGCTAAAGGGAAACCACACAGTTCATTGAAGTTTAGCCAGCCATGAGTTGGGACTCCGCGCCGACAGCGACATTTGCGTTTGCTCGTACTTTTCGCCAACATTTCTACGACCAACCGTTACGATCTGACAGCATGACAGCCTGGTCTTTGTGACGGCATTAGTGGCCACTTTGTGATCACTTTTGATGTATGCTCGAGATAGGACGCTAAACAGCAGTCGGACACGCCTTCCAGGCACCATACCTCCGGTAGGTTTCCCGCTCCAAAAACCCGCAGACCCATAGGGTTATGAAACCGTGTGGGTCCCACAGAAACTCTGTAAGTGTTCGGGTCCCTATGGGTCCCTGTACAGTTTGTTTGGGTGTGTGGGTCCCCACAGAGATTGTGTGGGTGTATAGGTTCCCATGGGTCCCCGCACAGTTTCTGTGGGTCTACGGGAGCTGTGTGTATCCTGCAGAGATCCTATAGGAGCTGTGTAGGTCCAAAGTCCTGTGGGAGCCGTGTGGGTAGCCCATAGGGTTTCATAACCCCATGCTCTGTGGGCAATCTGTGTGGGAACCTGTGGAGGAATGCTTGACACCGTATTTCACTGCAGACCATCGCCAAGAACTGGCTGGTTCTATCTTTATTTACTGCTTGGCTTTTCGTTTCTCTTGCTTTCGCAGGTCGTCTATTTCTTCTCCCTGTATCTGTTCACTTTTGCTGTCGTCGACATGACAGCAATGACATCTGCATGCTCTTTTTGGCCATGGAGCTTCACCACTAGGCATTCTGAAAAATATGCAATGACAAAATATTTATAGGAGCACAGCTTGTAGACGTAAGGCTTAAACAAATGTTCACTTAAATCACATGCCACATCACTTTTGTGAATAGTTTCATTTGGAATAGCCTTCAAAATGACGCACTTGAAAATTACAATTGCGACATGCCCTGTAAAATCAATATTCAAAAAGTTAATTAACAAATCTTGGTTAATTAGTCAACATGTTGTGACGGTTATCCCCTTATCTAATGTCTGCCGAGCCCCACAAATACACAGTGAAAACGGCATCCACGTAACAACAGTCCCCTTTTAAAAAAATTATGTTCGAATTAAATTGACACACCCTGTATACAGTCAAACCCGATTATATCGAACCCTGTTAATTCGAAATATCCCTTGTATCGAACTCTTTGTGAACAGAGTAGTAGCTGCAATAAAAATGCATAGCGAAAAATGCGGTTACATCGAACGAAAATTGCAGCATCGCTTGATAGATTGAACTGCCAAGAGCGCCGTTTAGCTCTGCAAGCTGGCTTTTTCCTAACGCTCGACCACATTCGGGGAAAGCCAGCTTGCAGAGAAAGTGTATATTTTTTTTCTTTTGGGCAACTGCATCGACCGCCCGGAAGAAAAAAAAAACTCTTTTGCACAGGGAGCGGAGAGCGGGTTTGCTGGTGAGACCTTGAAAAATGAAGAAGCGGCCACTGAATAGCCGCGTGGAGCGTCCCTCATGACGTACAGACGCTCCTTCGATAGTGAACAACTTTCCAAATGTGTCGTGCTTGTTCGTTGTCAGATTCATTCAAACTTTTATATAGAATTACCCGCTATATCGAACTAGTAGACAGTTTTTTGCATGTTTGATATTGTATAGCAATTAGCAATCGCCGCCATTTGAAAGCTTTTTCACGTCCAGTTCGTGGTTTTGACAAGTATCGGGCTCATGAAAGATACCGTCACCACGTCACTGTTTTCCACAACCAAGATCCTTAGAGAAATACGCTGGTTATACCCTTAATGTAATTTTTCTTACACTTTTATGCCTGACTGTGTGGGCCGCTAGCAAACACCAGGCGGGCCGCGTGTTTGATACCCCTGACATATGGTGCCCTCTCCTATTTAATGTTTGAGCAAGACAAGATCAAACTATTAAAAGATAAGTACAATGCTGATGCTAAATTCAGTTCGGAGTAAGTGATTAAGAGTGTTCAAACATCCTACCATTCATCAAGAGTACTAATATACACCACATATAACCCTGCTTTTGTTTGCCACTGCATGACAAGTACTTAGAGCTACTGTAATCTTTCACAATACCTACTGGTATTGTGACGTTCTCCTTCTCTTCCTTGTCGTCGTCTGCCAATACCTCAGACTCTGCTTTTTCACCAAAAAGTTTGCTATACACCAGCTCACTTGCGCCCTTATGTTCTGCTCACCTACTAGGAGTTCACATTGTTCCATGGGCACATCAAAGTGACCAGATAAATGGGCATATCGCGCTACGATTTATTACAAGGGCATGCTTGAAAGCGGCGGCTTCAGCATTTCAAAGAATCAAGACATAAACCCCTTGAAGTCTAAAATAAGAATTATATAAGAAATATCACACTCTGCGCCCCTTTTAAGGCCCTTTCCCACAACCGGTTTTGACTGCGTTACGTTAGCTGTGTTCTAAATCTTAGTCGGTAGACCCGAGTTATTCCCGCTCGTCATATCACGTGATAACACAGGCAAACAATGCTGTACGCAGGTCTAAGTTTCAAATGCAAGGGTATAAAACAGTCACCCTGTAGTGAGATTTAGTAAGTTGTAAAACACTGCCCAAGCTAAATAACCTCGCGTCAACGGTACCTTTGTGCGTTAAAGAACACTACAGGCCAAAGTTCTCTTTGAGTTGACTACCAAGCTTCACGCGAAGCACCTACATTCTCACGACTCCTGGCCTTAGCTCAAGTGAGCCTTTATAGCGAAGTCAGACATATTGTATAGGCCGATCTCACCAAGCGCTCGACGAATGCGTGACGCCGCCATAACTTTATTCCACAGGAGGCAAGTGGCTGTGCATGAGACGCCTTGTGCTGTTTCTGCACGCGCAGAGCCCCAGCGAGGTTGTATTCTGGCAGTGGTGGTGTAGCGAAGCTGGCTGGTGAATTCTGTTTATTGGTGCTGTGGGAATGGGCTTTTTTCCATGAGCTGTCGAGCGATGGCGCTGGCACATATGAGATGACAGTGTGCAGGAGGTGATACAGTAGAGAACAAGCATGTACTTCGTCGGAAGCTAGGAGTCACTAAAAAATTAACCGCATCTCCACGTGGTGAATGATGTTGATTGGGGCGAAGCTCTGGTGGTGCTTGTCTGCGTAGACGCTGAGCCGCAGCATGCCGAGCCTTTCGTTCGTTTTCATCCATGTCAGAAAGGGAATGTGTGGTATGGACCGTGCTTATATACGCATTTGAGCATTTGACCGCAGCACCCTCTCGTCTATAAACGTTGAGCCAATGCATGCAAAGTTTAACGCGATTATATACGCATTTGACCGCAGCGCCCTCTCCTGTGTAAACGTTGAGTGGCTGCATGCAACGTTTCATCCGTGACATCCCCAGCTCTTGAGTTACTACCACATCTCCGAGCCCCTACTCGTCCCGCAGTCGTGGCCGAGTGGTTAAGGCGATGGATTAGAAATCCATTGGGGTCTCCCAGCACAGGTTCAAATCCTGTCGACTGCGGAAACAGATTTTTTTCCATCATTTTTTTAATCTTTTTTTTAATCTTTTTATTTATTTTTGCTTTACACGAGCACGTGAGCTCACGAGCAGGAGCACGAGCACCGGACGCCGGAGCTACGGACGCCTACGGACATGGCTAGCCCCTAAGGAGCTTCGCCCTAGGCACACTACTTCGCCCCTAATAGGAGGGCCAAAGCTATGCTGTGAAACCCCTAGAGACACGAACTTCTCGTTTTTCTCCCTCTGGAGCTTTAGCTTTGGCAAGGCTTTCTTTCAGAGACGCAACACGCGATAATGTTCGTGCTGTAGGGGCATAATATGCGTACCAAGTTTTTTCGTGCAACGTCACCGTGAAGCAACAAACAATACACGATGTGTTATTGCTGCCTGTGCCTCAGTAGTGCGGAAAAATGGCAATTATTTGTAATAAAAAACAAACAAAAAAACGTTAAGTATTTTTTAATTTTGGTTTTTCGATTATTGCAATTGTTTTTTGTGAGCACTCCCACAGAATTAATGAGCTGTCAAATAATAAGTATTGTCGTGATTCGCTATCATCTTTCAACTCTTTTCTTTGTGCATGTAAACGGGAAACACGAGAGATCGCGTGTTCGGGCTAACTGCATGTATGTCACGCACTAACGAATTCGAGCATCAGCAGATGCCGCAAGTTGTTTGTTGTGCATCTCTTGTTCTTAGCTTTTTTAAATTTTCGTTCCTGCCTTTACTTACCATTACTGTTAACTTCTGTGAGCGTGTGCGAGCGGAAAAGGGTGAGGGCGTGGACAGTAATTTTTCAAAGTTACTTTTCACACAGTTTCACTCATCTCAATCAAGCTGGCAAATAATTTTTGAATTCAAATAAATACAGCCATTTTTTAACATTACATTATGACACGTCATGCTGGTGGTTTAAACTATTTTTTAAGTACCAGGAAATACTTCCCCTCAAACCTCCCTAAATTGACTGACCAACTAATCGCTGTATAAATATCCAAACAACCACAATTATTATTTTTTGCATCCTAAAATGTTGAGCAAAATCAATCATTATGGGCTCGAAAAACTACCAGTGGTAAATTCAGTTATCGGAGAGTTGTCATCGTCTTTTTTCACCTTCCTACTTTACAACTCATGAACTTGGATTAGATGTAAAAAAGATACCCAAAATGAATAAAAATACATTATTTCTACAGTTTCACTTGCGTCATCATTTTCACTTGAACCGTGCGCTTATGAAATCGGAGTGGCTCACAGTAAGCCATGATCACGTTAAACGAAGCCGTCTTCAAAGGCTAGAGGTGGTAATATATCACCCAGAAAGAATCGGCCACAGACGAATAACAGTCGCTTCACCGAGGGTCAGTAATCAGTTTCCTCAGATCGTGCAAGTATCAATTTTCAAACATTCGACAAAAAAAAAAAAAAGAAAAAAGATTGGTTTTTGTATAATTACTTTGGCCATTATACGAGAACCGAGCCGAAATTTTCAAACTCGACTGGTGCTTCGTGGTTGCCACGATAACCCAATTTATTCGAACTGCGGTAAAAGAACAGATCGTCCTCCTTGCGTCCGATATCGATTGGTTATTTCCAAGTCCGAACCGCAAACATATATCGGATGCCAATATCCGCATGCTAGTTCTCAACGGTCTGAACTCGTCCGTTCATCAAACGTGAACCAAAAGAATAAAACGGTATAAATTAACTCGTTTCCGTCACTCGTTTTCGGTTTAATGAACGCAATAGAGTGCCTCGAAAAGTGAATCCCACTACGATTCCGCGCGTCCATCAGGGGTATAGAAGGTTTCTTTCAATTGAGAGGCAAAGACCAAATACTTACCCAATGCTATTCTTCATTTCACCTTAGGTCCGAACGCAGCCGACGCTACGAACTGAGGGGACAAATCAGACAGCTTCAAAAGTGCCCCATCACGGTGTTCGTCATGCGTCTCTACGTGTTCTATCATCGGCGATCCAAACAAAAACAGAAAACGCATAGTGACCTGCGATTTTGACGGTGCTTGATTGGTCGCTTTACTTCGCAGCGTCGCTGCGTCTGAAACTTAAAGGCCGACTTGCAGCCAAAGAGTAGGAAGCTCTTCTCAATTTCTCCTTTCCCTCGAGAAAGACAGAGACCCTCCTTCATTTTGCGGAGTGCAGCTGAGGAACCGCTCCTGGTGGGGTAGAAGGAGAGAAGAGTGCGAAGGGAGGGGGGGGGGCGTTGAGAAGGAAACTGGCACCAGGTTTTCTGCCCCGGCAGAAGAAGATTCTGCAGATCAAGCAAAAAAAAAAAAGATTTTTATTTTGCTGTACATTTTTTTTGTAGTTTATCACTTAGGTGAAACATGTCGAATTACCAGTTTGGGTCCAAACACGTCGCGTCAGTTATTTCGCAGAATACGGCTACTGCGCATGCCTAGGACGCGTTCCACAGCCCCGAGGATAAGAGATGGCAGCGCACAAAACGCGTATAGTGGAATGGGTTTATAGGCGCCGACACTTTAAGAAACGCACGGTGTGGCGAATCCCGAGTATCTTATTATCGCTCCGCACCCAATGATATTGCAGATTGAGCTACAAAAAAACGCACAAGAACGAATCACAATGCAAGAAGTCAGAGCTCAACGGGTCACGCCCTGCGTTTCTGAAGCTCTCAGTGACTATGCAGTCAGAAACTCGGAGAGAGGAGGAGACGAGAGCGCGCTGGTGCCGTCAAAACGCCGCTCGCTCTCGTTGGAATGATTAGCGGGTAGACGCAAAGAAAGCTCCGGCGTTCTGCGTTCGAAAGCGTTCGAACAGTGCAGCGGGGGCAAACGCCGCTATGGCTCTGTATCCATACCCACTGATCATTCCAACAAGAGCTCGGCGGTCTCCCACTTCCCCGCACGCTCTTGTCTGCTCCTCTTCCTGCACAGCCCTCTTCGGTTATTAGTCTTAACAACTAACTTTGTTCTTTCGATCGTCTTGTCCATTCAGTCTCGTTTTTTACTGCATTAGCATTAGAACGCTCGATTTTCGCGAAAACCCGCCGGTGTCAGTCCCTGCGTCCGTTTGTCAGCGCCATGCATGACGTCGCAAGAAGAGCGGTGGTAAGGAGGTACCATGTGTCGGTGGCGGGGAGAGAAGGAGGGGTGACGCGTGGTGGTGTCATCACTTCGGACCAATACGATCTTCGCACAGCTGGTGCGGAGCCCGAAAAGAGCAGGCACCGCGCCGCTTTGGAATGCGGCCCAAATCCGTTGCCACTCCAGCGACGGATCTGGTTCTTTCCACGAGTGATATGGCTGATCGTTTTCAGAAGCGACGACCGAAGAAAGTCAACGCAACGGGTCGACGACGTCAGGCAGCGACAAAGGAAGAGCGCAAGCCTCGTTTGGCTGCTGTCGCACAGGCAAGGCGACGGAATCGTGCAGCGGAAAACGAAGAGAAAAACATTAAAAAACGACAGGAAGGCCATAGTGAACGAATGGCAAGGGGTCCTTAACGAATGGGAAGAGGTGAAAAGGGGTTGAGAAAGAACCAACGCTGTGGCTAGCGTTACGTCCGGACGGAGCACTGGAAACGCGTATACCTAACCCTCCCCCCCCCCGCCCTCCTCTCTCTCCCCCGTGAACCTAGGGAAGGCGGAGATTTGGACGTAACTTGGGTTACGTCGGACGTAACACTAGACACTTCGAAGAACCAATGCTAATGCATTTTAATCGAATATATCTTATTGATCGTCAAACAATATCTTTTTTCAAGTTTGTAGAGTCATGTGTCATTCTGACCGCATCATCCTGACTGGATCACGGACGATGACGCGATGCTATCGAGCCTGCGCACGCACGCTGGCGTGCGCTCGGATCTTATCTGGTTGTACCGCGAAAGGCAATAGATGGGGTGTGGCTTGTTCCGGATGACTACTGGGGGGTTGTTCCGTTGAACACTGCGTCGCCTGTCTGTCTCCTCCTGTCGTCCCGCGACGCGATGAAGTTCTCGTCTTTCAACCTCAGCCAATTGGCCCATGCAGCGGGTCGACCAACGTCAAACATTGACAAAAAGGCAGAATACCCCGTACAGAAATATCATATATAGCCCACGTATCTCTTATATACGGTCAAATATAAATATATTACACGCCTTAATGATGGTGTATTAGCCCCGAGAGGAACCGGTTGGGGCGCTGCGATCGCGCGACGGTGACGTAGTGACCTCTATCACGTGGCGGGGCCATGCATTTTCTCCGCTGTGCTTTGCTTTAGTTGTGCGCTTTAGTGCGTAGCAGCAGAAAACTGTTCGCTAAGTGTATTTGTTTTTGCTATCACGGAAAACGTGCGTAGGACGAAACCTAAAAACAAATCTGACTACGCCAAGCAAAACGATCGGAAGTTGGGTGTAAGCTACAATGGCATCCTACAATAGCTTCATGGCCGCCAACACCGCTCAGATACTTCGGCGTGGAGACCAACAAGCATACTTCTACCTACTCTTCGAGCGCTTCTTGACTTCAAGCAGAAAACGAAAGAAAATACAAGCTCGAAACTAAAATTCTCGGTAAAGGCCGCTAGATTCACGAATGCCAAAAGCAAGGACAACAATACCAACGAAATCCGAGGTCGCTCAAGTCGGTGGGAGTGCCTAGCAATGAGCTCTTCACTCGGTGTCTGCGACCAGCGGCCTCGTAAAATATTCGCGCGATCCTTCTTCTTCTTTTTTTTACATCGAAATTGTTTATGGCTAGCTACGGAGCCCTATTGACGACGTGAGTGATCGAAAGCGTCGCTGTGGTCGGCCCACCACAATTGGCCGAATGCTGACTATGACGTCAGCAAAGGATGTATCATCGACGGAAATAAGAGGAATGTAAGAACTTCAATTTTGACGGTGTTGGCAGTGTTGCTTTGAGAGCGCTATGATTTCAGGCATCCACCATGCCCATTACAAACACCATCGAACTGTTGTTCACAAGGTAATGACGTCACGAAAGGTAACCGAACGATGGCGCCACCGAAATATCTCGCCGCTAATAGGGTTCGGCGGATTTTTCGTGTGCGTGACCCAAAACTCTACGCTCGCACCGCCGCACGCGCCGCACGCGCACGCCTTGCTCGTATATAAGATTCGAAGTAAATAGCCCACATAAAGCGTTGACGAATGCGCGTGCAAGAGTTTATTTGTTTTAGGCTTTTGCTTTAGAACAGCTACTGCTGCAGTCGCTGGCACGTGCGGTGAGTGTAACAGCATTCCCTGCATTCTCCTTGATGCTCGGGTAATTTAATAATAAGACTATTTCACTTCTCTCGTCGTAATGGGGAGGCTCCGTATAGTCCGGACTCCCGAAAAGCAACGCGCCTACGAAGAGCAACGGCGGGAACGGCACCGAGAATGTCAGCGGCGGCGGCGGGCGGCCAGCGCCACCGATGAAAATCGTGCACAAAAACGCCAAGTGCATGCGGCAAATCAGACAAGATGACGAACGTCGGCGGGGCGGAGAACGCATCAAATAAATGCGTGTGCGTACCCTTTTGCCACGATGACCACTGATCAAGACAATAAATGTGTTTGTACCTTTGTTCAACATTCTGTGTCACGTCTGTGTCATGCGCGAAACAGCTTCGCTTGTCATCCACCTTCACAGAGTGGAATGGCTCATGATTTCTTACGTGGACCCATTCCGTATGAATAGTTTGAACCTTGACCGAGATCTTTCGCTTAGAAGGTGTTTTTTCGTCGTCGCCTTGTCATTGTCGGAGCGTTGTGCGGTGGTGGCGAAAGCTCTCGTCGCAGTGATACACGCGTTAGGTTTCTTTGCTGTTTTCGCTAACGTAAAGCTTAAATAAACATGCTGTGGATTACCTTCGCATCATGTGGTACATAGACTTTATTTTTCGTGTGTGTCTCTAAAAACGCTCAAACAAACTGAAAAAAAACGGCGATTGATATGTTTTTAAGGCCTGCTCAGTCATCATCGCGATTTGTTTCTATTTGTCTTGTTTATTTCCGACAGGCTGGGGAAAAATAAATAAATAAAGAATGCTTTGGGAACTATGTCGACCGAGAATCTGCACGTTTGGTCACTAAACAAGCCTCCGAAGCCACGATGACGACCGATTTGGTCGTGGTCAGAACGATAACACGAACCTGGGTCAGCTGGGTCACTGGGCTCTGTTCCGTAGGCCGCGTCGCCACTGTTGTCGCGCTGCTTGAGTTCAATTTTGACGAGAAGTACAACGAAAGAATGAGGTCAAAAGCAACCCTAAACTCTCGTGCAGACTAAGGAATCAAACATGAATTGTGAGCCATGCAACTCAACCTTCATGCTACCAACATTGTTCAGAAGCGGTCAAGTGATCCTTGCTACTACGTTACGACAAGAAGCCTCCAGGTGGCGCCACTCCATCTTTTCGGGGCTAATAGTCATATAAGGATTTAAATAGGGCCCCATAGAGGGAAAGTGACGATCCCTAATAGATTTGATATTTGACAGAGGTGTGGCGGACCCCAATCATTTTAATAAACGTTTTCTGATCTGACAGTGAGATTCTCTCAAGTTACACATGTGATCGCAAGATTCACCCGGGAGTTTCAGATCACAGTATGGTACACTTTGAACTATCGTTGGAGGCTCCATTTAAGGAAACGGAAATATCTTCATATAGAAGTTTTAAGGAAGCTGATGATGAACTAATTATTGATCAACTAGGCTTTAACTACGATACACTTGTGAACCTTGCTAGGAACCCCATGACTGGAGTGGACGAGCTATGGCTTATTTTTAAAAGGATTGTTGTAAAGTGCATTCATAAGTTCGTTCCAATGCGCGTAAAGAAGCAGAATCCAAATAGTATTTGGATTAAAATGAATAGAATCCACCACAAAAGACGTTTAACCACGTGTACAACAAAAGCGCGTGGGAAAAGGGATGGGCTCCTACAGGCTAAAATACCTATGCTAAGTACGGAACTTAAAGCAAAAATAAAGGCATCGAAATTATACATCTTGAATGATAAGATGCAAAACTTCAGAAAATCTTCACCGCGGAGGTTTCGGCGACAACTAACATCAAGTAAAAGAGGAGTTACCAAGGTGATATAGTAGGAAATAGGGTTATTGAAAACAAAAAACGAATCGCAAATTGTTCTAATGAACATTTTGTCAATGTTTTTTACTGCTAATCATGACCTACCGGAGCTTTCCCTATTAGAAAATGTTCCCCCAATGAATGACGTAGAAATAACAGAAGGTATTTTCTTCGTACTACTTAATATCGATCCAAAGAAAGCAGCTGGTCCTGATAATATTCCCAGTGAATGGTGTTCGAAGTATCTCAGTCTCGTCTTTAAGAGATCGTTGTCAGATGGAACTGTCCCAGATAACTGAAAAATCGCCAAGATAATACCGGTTCATAAAAGTGGTAATGCAAGCTCAGTTACAAACTTTAGACCTATTTTCTTAAAATCTACCTGTTGTAAATTGTTAGAGCACGTCATTTCAATGCATGTAAGAACGCTTTTAGATTCTTACCATGTACTTAATAGCAAGCAACACGGGTTTCGAAAAAGGTTTATCTATCGCTACATAATTAACGGAACTAATTCATGCTTTTTCTTCGACTCTTGATAATAATAGAGGCCAGGTGGACATAATATTTTTAGACTTCCAGAAGGCCTTCAACACGATGAACCACAATAATCTGCACTTTCCCTAGAGCCTTTGCTAGAGAATTCGAAACTTTTGTGGTGGATTGAAGCGTTCTTGACTTTTAGAAAACAGTTTGTTAGTAATGATGGGCATGATTCAATGCTGTAAAAAGTTTACTCTGGAATCCCACAGGGATCTGTGCTCGAATTCTTGTTATTTTAAATTTTTATCAATGACGCCCTTCGTGACATTACTGTAAAAGCAAGACTCGTCGCTGATGATTGCATTTTGTATACTTATATAAACGATGACAGTGACTACATCGATTTGAACGGTTCTTTAGAAAAAAATTAGCAAGTGGTGTGAAAGCTGTCAGATGTCTTTAAACATGAAAAAGACCGTTTGCACGTCTATGACACATAAGAAAACTCCAGCGGTGCATAACTTCCACTTAAACGGAAAGCCTTTGTCTAAAGTAAACCAATTTAAATACTTAGGGGTAGCAATAACCAGCGATCTACGATGGGACAAGCACGCCAATAATATAATAAAGGAAGCTACAGTTAAACTATGGTCATTAAGAAGGTCGTTAAAAATGACCAACCCGGGAAACTAAACTGCTAGCTTTTAAAATGCTGATAAGACCCAGTCTAGAATATGCCAGTGAAGTGTGGGACCCGTACACACAGAAGTTAGTATTAAAATTAGAAAGGGTTCAGAAATTGGCGTTGCGTTTTTGTTTTGTTTTTTTGAAGTATAGGAGGTTAGATTCATCCACGGAACTATACTCCATGGCAGGAATCAGTGGCGTCACGAGGGTCAGCGGCACCCGGGGCGGTAGCTCGCCGCGACACCCCCCCCCCCCCCGCCCCGCTCTCGCGTGGCGCGCCGCGTCCATCTCCCCCCCCCCCCCGCTGTCGCGTGGCCCGCCGCGACTCCCCCCCCCCCCCCCTCGTGGCCCACCGCGACACCCCCTGAGCGCTGCACCCGGGGCGGTCCGCCCCCCCCCCCCCGCCCCCCTTTGTGACGCCACTGCCAGGAATCAATCTTCTGGAAGAGAGGCGGAGGAACAAACGCTTGAAAATGCTTTACATGATTTTAAAGGCTGTCACTATTCCCACTCCGAGCGCGGATAGTGATGAATTCTAATCCGCACTCCGAGTGCGAATAATTTTGGATTCTTATCCGCACTCCGAGTGCGGACTGTGTTGGATTCTTATCCGCACTCCGAGTGCGAGAGTGCGGATTACGTGCGGAGGCGCGGGACGCTGTACCGGGGGCACGAAGACGTTGGCACGAAGCCGTTGCACGAAGGGTATGAACTAGTGTGTTGGATTTTCTTTATCTGCACTCCGCGTGTGGCGCGATTTTGTCGGGGAAAATTTTGAACACAGTGGTTTAGAAGTTTTCAACTTTGTGTTGTGAATGACACTAGCGTGTTGGCAGCTTCGACGAGTCTATGGAAATATTGGTGGTTCTGGTTTCAGAATTAGAATAATTTCAAGCAAATGATTTGCTTTTATTACAAAAAATAATTAGCATCGTGTGGTGCACTTAAGATTAAACGATACTCGCGCCTCGGGGATCGGACACAGGCAATCAATGTGTGTGTGTGTGGCGATGGGGGGAAGGGGGGTTGGACCCATTTAATCATATTTTACCTTCTCCCCACCAAAGCTCAGGTACATCCCAATCACATCATCATAATCTTTTACTCCCGCCCCCCCCCTCCCCTTAAAAGAAAGTTGTGGCGATAATTTTACTTGTAGGGTTAAATATTTTTATTGACGAAAGAAAAAAAAGAAAGAAACTAGAGTAGTGTACAATTTCCGACGTGTATTGTCTTGTGCTTAGATGATGGGGGCAGTGGCATAGGAAAGGGGGCAGGTTCAGGAGAATCAGTCATTTCCAGTGAACAATATTATTAAAAAAGCTCCCCCCTGCCCAATCTTCTGAATACTTTCAAGACTACTAGATGAGGGAGCGCCTGAAAAGTCCCCGGCCATTGGTTACTTTACCTTTTTTTAATAGAATGATTTGCGCGTTTGCAAGTAGACGACGACAGATGTGACGGCTGTGAAAAGATGCTTTTGTGTGGTTGTGTGATCGAAGATGTTAAACATGCCGAGGGTGCCAAACACTGTGAGCCTGCGGGTTTTGGGCGCGGCGTCAGCGGAAGTTTGGAACAATCTCTGTTTGTGTGGGGGATTGTTTGCTAGCCGCTCCACCGTGTCCCAGCATGTAGCTTCCTGCCCTATCCGAGCTATGCAGCCACACAATGTTAATGTGCTGACTGTGGCAAAAGGCGCGTTATAATATAAATCTTAAACCAGCTTCCGTCTTTTTTTTGCAAGTAATAATATCTTGTTAAAAAGAAAGACACTGAAGGAAAAATAGGTTGGCCTTCGTCCTCCTTTCATGCCGTTTTTTCAGTTCCCGAGGCGCGAGTATGGTTCAATCTCTACCCAAATGCGCCACTTAACGCTAATCAATTTCGAAAAGTAAAAAGAGAAAAAGAAAGAGGCGTTAGGCATTTGTTTGAAATTGAATTAAATCCGAAATGCAGCTCTCCCCCAATTAAACACCGCACAACCACTAATATTTCTATGGAATCGGTGCTGCCAACATGCCAATGTCACACCACAAACATCGTAAGTCACCATGTGCAAAGTTTCCCGCGTCCAAGTCGCGCCACACGCCAAGTTCTCCACTGCACGCGCTTGGAGTGCGGATAAGATTCCAACACAATCCGCACTCGGAGTGCGGATAAGAATCCAAAACTATCCGCACTCGGAGTGCGGATTAGAATCAACCACTGTCCGCACTCGGAGTGCGAATAGGGACAGCCGATTTTAAACGGGTCACTTTTGTTAGACACAGATAGACTGATAGGCCCCACACCTCTAGAATTACGCAAAATGAACACACTAGAACACTTGAAGAATATCGTTACGCGGAAAATTGCTTTAAAAATTCATATTTCCCCCGAACGATAAAGGAGTAGAATGCGCTGCCAGAAAGCACTACTGGAGCCAACACCGTTTCTGAGTTGATGAGAGGTCTCGAAAAGTTATTGTAAAATTCATGTCTCTAAATCTGTTGCTCACAGTGCTTTGTGTATTTCTTTTTTGTGAGTGCGTTTCCTTTTTGCTTGATATATAACCATAGAGTACATTAGTGATGTCATATTTACACCATGTTCTGCGCGTCTATTTATGTTAACTTTTGTTGTTCACCCTAATATGGTCCCTGTTGTGAGGACTGGTAGTATTGTCAAATAAATAAATGAGTAGCAAACCGTATATGGCGCCGCCTACGTACCGTTATACATGGCGTGGGAGCCTTGTTAAGAAACAGTCTTGCACACGTTACTCGAAAAAAGTAATACATTACAAATACAATCACTTCATAAAATTTATTCAATTAGATTGCCTTAAAAGAAAGGTAATTGGCAGTTATTTTGTAAATGGGCCCGTTACTTTTCCGATTACTTCAGATTTCCAGACCGACATAATTTTTACCGATTTAAAAACGTCTCTTTTGTACTGTCCATTATATAATTAGGATCACCGAACTATAAACTACTTATTTTCTCAAGCCACCAATTTTGGTGAACTTTCTGCCTGTCGGATGTCGGGTTCGAGGATTCATTTGTAGGAAACTTGTAAGAACAAAGGGCGTCATTAGAAAGGAAAGGGAAAATAGTAAAGGTTACAAGTAAGCTTAGTGTTTTTGAAAGTAATCAGATTACTCCTGCTCCCTTCAAAAGTAATGAAATAATTACAAAACTACCCCGAAAGGTAATCAATCGGAAGAAATTTGATTACCTGTAATGAGTACGATTCAAGTTTGAAGGAAAGTGAGTACTGCCAGATATAGTGTTTATTTCCACCATAAGATGATGGTGGCGATCAGGAAAAATAGCTGTGAGGTACAGCTTGACGGGTTCCTGACCGCCTACAGCAGCAGCGACAGAGTCGGGAAATAATACATCGATGAAAAGAGAAACACAAATGTACAAAAAATGATCGCTAAAATGTTGACATATAGAGCATGACGGGCAAAAAAAAAAGGTCATAGTAATAAGAATTAAGCACGAAGTAAAGAAAGCAACTACACTAATCATAAATGAAAAAAGGGTGACCTCACTTCACTCAACGATAACTTGTCCCTATCAATACCTTTAGCTAAAAACAGATTAAATAATTTAGGAACAGCGTGTTTCAGCGTTTTTTTGCCATAGTTTGTTCTCGGTGTGACCATCTCCGAACATTCAGCTCCGCGGGTAGGGTAACTATGAATGTGTTTCGAGATTTGCGCAATATTTATAAAAAAAATTTGGATCTCTAACTTGCTCCACTTTTAGGCTAGTGGCAAGCCTGTAATCATAGAATGTGTGGACATTGATGACCTTAAATGTTTTGAATAGGCTGGCTGCATGAAAGTCAAACGGGACATCTCCTATAGCTCTGAGGGCTTTCTTTTGCAACACAGGCAGCTTTTCTAGATTAGTAAAGTCGTTGTACCCCAAACTAAGTGGCAGTAATTTAAATAGGAGTGGAATAGAGAATTATATAATAATAATTAACTTTTTCTGGTAAAATATAATGACGACGATTTAACATGCCCACAGCCCGGGATAGCTTTGGAATAAGGTAGTTTATATGATTTTCCCATGACATACACTCAGTGAAGGTAACACCTAACAGCTTAAAGGAGTTTACCATTTCAATTTTGCTAGAATTTAAATTTAGGTCTTTGGTGATGTTTAAAGTTTAATTTTAGGGCGAAAGAGCACGGCTTTTGTTTTCTTCACATTTATTTGCAACGCGTTGTTCTCACTCCATATTTCTAATCTAGAGAGTCATGTTTGCCATGTAAATTAAGGTATTAGCATTTTTGAAGTAAAGAGTATACCTGCGTTGTCAGCGCAGTTGACAAATTTTGCATTTGTATTAATATTGGTGATATCATTAACATATATATTAAAAATGTAAAGGACCCAAAATACTACCTTGTACGCGAGAAAGAATAGGTTTTATGGTGGAGGAGTTTTCATTAATGCTGACATATTGCTTACGATGCCCCAGATACGACCCCGTATTAACTCTAAAGCGTGTCCTCGAATTCCATAATTATCTAATTTAGAAAGTGGAATTTGATGATTCAGACAGTCGAAAGCCAAGGGCCATCATTTGGTTTTCAAAGATTTGCAAAATGAATTCTTTTTGAACGAGTTGAGCAGATTCCGTAGATTTGTGCTTTCTAAAACCGTAGTGCGACGCTGTTATCAACTCATATATATTAGAAAAGTTGGTTAATCGGGTATGAATAACTTTTTCGAGTACCTTGGAAAACACGGGCAATATTAAGATGGGTCTGTAATTTCACATTTCATTTACGCTTACATATTTACGTCACTTATGCCTTTTTTATCCCTTATATACGGCACGTACAGTCGCCGCGGGAGTTAATAGCTCCACGCGAGCGCGCGTTTTTTTCCGAGGAGCGCTTGACTGGTGGCTTGCGATAGAACTATAGATGACGTCAGGGCGAGTCCATGCGGAGTGGACGGGAAGCCGTCTCAATTCAAGGGAACCGTTGTTATCCGCCTGCGGGTTAACCTAGTTCGAATGAAAAGGGAGATGATTCTTCAGAAGTCAGATCAGCAAGCACGAATCAGATGGCTGCTTGGAAAGAGACAAGGAAACGTTTCCTTCTCTCTTTCCAAGCAGCCATCTCATTCGTGCTCGGCGATCTTGACTTCTGCAGAATCATCTCCCCTTTTCATTCGAACTACGCTCACCCCGCAGGCGGATGATAACAACGGTTCCCTTGAATTGAGACGGCTTCCCCGTCCACTCGCATGGACTCGCCCTGACGTCATCTATAGTTTTATCGCAAGCCGCCAGTCAAGCGCCCCTCGGAAAAAGCGCGCGCTCGCGTGAGTATTAACTCCGCGACGACTGTACATACCCTCGTATATACTTGCGGTTATATACATATATCCGATACTTGCTTAACTTATGTTTAATAAAATATTTGGGTATCTTTTGTGTTTCTTCTATGGTTATGTTTTTTTCTTTTGAAGAGGGAAATATTAGGACTCTAGTTGAACCCAAAACCTAATGTAACAAGATAAAAAATGATTGGCCAAAAATTTATTTTGAATGGTACATCCACATGGTATATATTCCGCGTGAGACCAGTCGCATTTACTGAGACAGGAAAATTTGTTTACAGCATGTCTGCGATTTTAGATCTTGTGTAGTATAAAGTCTGAATTGGGGGGGGGGGGGGGACTCCTGGTCGTTGGCGGTGTTTAAATCGACAGCGAACTTTATATACAATATTTACAGGCAAAAAGAAGGACATCATAGCCAGGCGAAATGGTTGGAGCCGGCCTGCCCCGCTGCTCCCGCTGCTCGTGAAATCGTCGCTGGATTCGCTCGTGCTTTGTCTTTTTGCCCCTGGCTTCTTCATCGTCTTCAAGACCGATGTGGGTTTTTACACACAGCCCCCAAAATGAGCTCTGTTCATTTTAAGCTTCGGAAGTAGAAACTTCGAAGGGGTACAGCAGCTGAACTCGCGGTGTAACTGTTACTCCAGCGGATAACCTGACCCTACAGGAGCGTATTTTCCCGTCTTTTCGGGTAAATATTTCTTCTACGAGTCCCATCTTTCATCGCTGTCTGGGTTGGAAGTTGTTTTTATGTAGAACTAAATATTCGAGTTTGATGTTAGGGGATTTTAAGGTGGTCGCTTTGTACATACTCTTCACTTCCATTAAATATTTTCTAGACCATCTCTTCCAAAATCTTTCGAGGACCTCTTCACGGTGCTTCCACATGTGAAGCAGTTGATCTGGAGAGGCATCAGCCACTTCGGTGCGCCCGAGCAAAGGAAAAGTTGTTAGCCTCTTGCCAGTAAGGAAATTGGCAGGTGACAATGCCTCTTGTTCTCTGATGTCGTTTTACACATAGGTGAGGGGTCGAGAATTTATGACAGCCTCTACTTCTGTCAGGTATGTATGGAGTTTGTCGGCCGACAGGCTCCTACAGCTAAGGGCTTTCTTCAATGACAACTTGGCCGAACGGACGAGTCGTTCATAGAACCCTCCCCACCATGGAGCCCGTTCTACGATAAACTTCCAGTGAATCTTGAAGGAAGTAACTTGATTTGTAACTTCGTCGCCTCCGACGATCTCGCAAAGAATTGTAGTTCTTTCTTGCTTCTTTTGGATGTTAATGCAATGTCGGTGTAAATCACTTGCGGAATGCTTCCCCTCGATATAAATCACCGGAAATCATGTAAGAAAGAGACTGTTGTCATGTCTTCCCCAAGCTCCAGGTGCACTTCTCATGTTACTGCACAAGTGAACAAAGTTATATACGTTTACTGTACTGGTTTACTCTTAACAAAAAGAGGGCCCGCAAAGTCGATCCCAGTCACTTGAAAGGGTCCCGATCTTGTTACGCGATCGTGCGGTAACGGTGCAGTAACTTCACAAGCTGGTCATAAATTGTAGCGTTGACAGACGACACATTCCTTGATTACCTTTCGTACCAGTTGTCGACCAGAAAAAATCCAGTAACGTTCTCTCAGTTGAGCAAGCGTGTCGTGTGCGCCAGCGTGAAGAAGTCTTTGGTGTTCTTGACGTTCAAGAAGCAGGGAGTATCGGGGATCCTTTGAAAGGACAACTGGGTGTCGCTCGCCGTAAGATGCTTCGCTGTTTTGCACTCGACTAGTGGCCCGCAGCCCGCCCTCCTGATTGATAAACAATGGCATGTCCTTCAGTTTGGACTCTGCTGGTATCTGTTGGGCACGTTGAGTGCAAGTAAATTCTTGCTGAAAGGATTCGAATTGTACTCTTTGAATCCAATACAGTTCGGGTTTCTAAAGCTCGTCCGTAGTCAGGGGTCCCCTCTGATCACTCTTGTGTCTCAACTTGCTAGTGAATCTCAGGACCCAGGCTGTCGTTCGGTGTAGTCGCTGAATTGAGCTGTATCTCGTTTCGTCCGGTATTGCTGGCTCGATCGGTTCCATAATTTGTAAATCGCTCACATGAATTTTCTCTTCTAAATCGCGAGAATAGAACTCTTTTTTTGACACATGTTGCACGGGCCACGCTGTCTCATCCATCGTGATCCATGAGGTCCTTCCCACCATAGCCGACTTGCAAGAACTTGCTTGGCTGATATACCCCTCGTAATGAGATCGGCTGGGTTACCTTCGTTAGGACAGTGTTTCCAGTTCACGTTCGTTGTAGCTTGAATCTCTCGCACTCTGTTTTGGACAAACTGTTTCCATCGGTTTGCGTCTCCAATGATCCTGTACAACGCAATCATATAATCCGCCCAGAAATGTCTCTCCCTCAGTGTGTCTTTAAAACGTTTCATGATCTGACGATAGATCCTCGCAGCCCCCGGACAAGCTAAAAGCTCTTGTCTTGCCAAAGTCAACGTCTTGAGTGGGACTACGCGTGATTTACAAAGCATGAATGTTGAATGGGTTTCACCTGATGTGGTCTTTGTGCGGAGATATGCTACTGCTCCATATGTCGTGGTACTTGCATCTACAAATACGTGAAGTATCGTTCGCTGTATGCTTCCTGGCATTTGGTTTCCGTAGAATCGTGGTACAGTTACTTCGCCAAGAAAGTGAAGTTCGTCACACCATCTACTCTACTCCTCTAGAAGATCACGAGGTAACGGGCTGTCCCAGTCAAGGTTAATGCGCCAGAGTTGTTGGAAAAAAATGTTCACTAGTACAATGAATGGCGCCAGCATTCCAAGAGGATCGTACATCCTTGCTGTTGTCTGCAGTATGGCCCATTTGATGTCTGTTCGTTTCTGTGAGCATGTGATCACGCTATCTGGTGTAAATGACAGCACGTCTGAACTCGGGTTCCACGTGAGTCCTTGCACCTAAAAGATAATTTGATGATATGCGAGTTGTACTCGTTCAGCTTCGTCCTTGTTCATTTTTCAGGACTCTTGGCGAGTTAGATGACCATTTTTGCAGTTTCATAGAGGCAAGTCTAATAATGTTCCTTGATTCAGAGTAGATACGTAGAGCTTGCTCCTCATTGTCCGCACCTGTTAGAACGTCATCGTCGTTGATAGACTTCCAGAGTTCTCTGGCAGTCTCAGGGTACTGCGGGATTATGAGTTTCAGGTGGTGTTGCAGTGTCGCTGCAAGGAGAAATGGACTTGAGGTACTTCCAAACGGGACTCTTGTCATTCTCAAGGTTTCAATTTTTGGGAAAGGATGGTTTTCCACTCATGTGGTTTCAAACCATAAGAAACGCAAGGCATCTCGGTCCTTTTCGTTAATAACGATTTGTTGGAAAGCCTTTCCAATGTCTGCAACGAGTGCAATTTTATGTCTCCTGAAGTTCAGAAGCAGATCCACTAGGTCAGCGTTTAGATATAATCCGCTCTCTAAATTGTCATTTAATGACATTGATCGGTGGCTGCGTGACGAAGCATCGAAGACTACACCTAGTTTCGTTGTTCTACTTTCCATGATCACCGGCTGGTACGGCATGTCGTATACAACCCCACTGCTTTCTCCGATGTTTACCTTTTTAGCCATATTTTCGTGGCTATACTTCCTTATGGCAGAGTCGGACGCATGTAGCATGTCTTTATTGCGCTAAAGGCTTTAAGTAAGCTGTACAAGTCACTTTCCGGCAACGTCCTTGTTGCAATGTAGGAGGACCGAAGGCTTCCAAGGCAAGGATAATTGGTAACGTTCTCCGTTGTTCGTTACATTTTCTTCGTAAGAATTCAGTACGGCGTCGGCCGTCTCGTCGTTCTCGCTTTCTGTCACTCCCATGGACTCCGAATTTCAGAACTTCTGTAGTGTATTGTCAATATTCTTGGTTATTAGTGAAGCATTAAGTACTACAGTTTGCGAGCACTGCACCGAGGTAGCACTTCGTGTCATGGGGCCAAGCAGAGTCCACCCGAGCGATGTCTCGATGGCTTTGAGATTGCCGCAGAGCCTCGTGACTCGTTCTGTGACAAAATCCCAATAGTGGTTTGAGCCGATTGAGATGACGATAGGGTCGCAATTGTCGTCGTCAGTGATAACCGCGATCGCATAATGCATCGGAGGTAATTTTTTATGATTTTGACATCCGGTTGGGGTAGTCGTTGATCGCAAATGACGCCGGTTTCAAGAACCTCAATGTGGTAGTTATGTCCATCGTGTTTGCTTTGGAGAGCGATGAGGATCCTTCGGAAGTTCTTTTCCTGTTTGCGTCCAACGAAAAACCCTGTTGCAAGCCGTTCGCTTCCCAATACTTTGCAACCCATTCTTCGAGATAAGCCCTCAGTTACAAAGGATCTCTGGCTACCTACGTCAAACAACACTGTAGCCATCGTTTTGTTCTGGGTTCTGCAAGTGGCCCACTCTTCGGCTGTTTGTAACAGCACTATATTTTGGTCCGAAGCGTTTGATGTTGAATGTAGCTGTAGTGGAGCTGTACCAGCGACGTTCTTTTGTCCTCCGTTCGTAAAATTAGGGTCGCACATCGTGGAAGCGTGTCGACCTCGCCACGGCTTGCATGTGATTCTTCTTCGGCAGTTCTTAGACATGTGGTCCGCGAGGGTGCAGCGGAAGCACCTGTCGTGTTTCTGTAGTATTGTCTTCTTTTATTCCAGTAAAACTGTGGAAGTGCACTCTTTTGTATTGTGTTCTTTAGATTTACAAATGAATCATGCTGTTCCAAGATGCGTATGCTGAAGAAGTGCAAATTCTGATGATTTAAGACCATTCTGCTTATCAGGAATTCTTTTACCTCATGTCTGTGCATTCGTCTTTGACAAAGGATGTTCCAACCTCGCGGGTGTACACGTTTGCTCTCGGCGTTCCAGTTCTACCTTTAAAACTTGGTGTTAAGAATTTAGAGCCGTTGGCTGATATGCAGGAACCCGTGCTCGCTCTCCTTTCCCATTCTGTTCTTCGGTATCGTTCCCCTCCCGTCGAACCACCTTCCTGGTACGGTGCAGAATTATTTCTGAAGGAAGAATTCTCATTATAGGAGGTGCTGCAGAATCGAAGAGTACGATTCTTCACTCACTCCGAGCTGCTTGAGTCCACGTACATGGGCCTGCACATTATCGTAGAGACTTCGAAGTCCACGTACATCTTCTGCAGAATTTACCGGATGAAGTTCGAGTAACATCTTTATATGTTATTTTAAGAGTCATTTCTCGTTGCTGAAATGGCTAATAAGGATGTCCACTGCATCTTTGTAGCAGATGGGTGTTGATGGGAGTCCGGCTATGGCTGCGGTGGCTTCTCCCGTTCCTCGGCCGTGCAAGGGTCTTGCGTCCTCTCCAGCCAGTCAGGCCTAACGGCCACACCTAGCTACAGAACAACTGGACGTCATATACGTGCTCGGTGGGTAATTCTTCTTCTACCGTGTTCCTCCGCGGCACCATCGCCGCCGTCGATCGTGGCCCGTCCATCGCTGGTCATCAGTGGTGACGTTGCACCGAACCCTGGTCCTCTGGTGGTCTGCCAGCGCTGTGACAGGCGAATTCGCGACACCCAAGCTGCCCTACGCTGTGATTTCTGTGATCACTGGTGTCATCGATCATGCGTCTATATGACTCTGCCGCAGTACCGCAAGCTCGGCAAATCTTCCGATCAGTGGCACTGCATCGCGTGCTCTTTTTCTGTCTTTGACGATGACCTTTTTTCGGAACCGTCCCTCCATGTAGCAAGCGCCTCAACAGTGTGCGCCCCCGGAAGCTCCATCCCCTGTAAAGCTACTCGCCCTACCAAAGCTGTTGGGCCTGCCTCATACGGCACCAACAAGAGCCTCACACTCTGGTATACCAACTGCTGGAGTGTGAAAAACAAGGCTACCGACTTGCGCATGACGGTGGCGGCATTGCCGCCTAACGCGGTAGTACTGCTCACGGAGTCCTGGCTCAACCCAGGCGTGAACGACGGTGAGCTTTTTGACCTTTCGTCGTACGCTGTATTCCGCAAAGATCGACGGAGCAGAGGAGGAGGTATATTAATCGCTGTCCCTTCAGGACTCAGAGCGATACGCCGCGATGATTTGGAACACCCTGAACTTGAAACGCAGTTTCTCGAACTATTGCTGCCACGCGGTGCGGTACTTCTCGGCTGCGTTTATTGTCGACCTCACAACAAAGAATCTGCGTACAAACACCTTGACGCTTCAATGACCCGTGCAGCGAAAAAGACGTACAAAGACATCCTGATAATGGGCGACTTCAAAGCTCATATCGACTGGTGGGGTCATGATGAGGCAGTTCCTGGCGACCGAGTCGATGACCTTCTTCTTGACGCAGTGCCTTCCGCCGGACTCTACCAGGTATGTCGGGCACCTACACACACGTCAAACGATGGCAATACTAGCTTCCTTGACTTGGCGTTCGTTTCGGACATTCTGAAAGTTGGAGCTTGCGATGTCATTCCCGGCCTCACCGGAAGTGACCACTCCGCAATTGAGCTGACATGCTTCATCGCGCTGCCCCGCACGGGACGGATCGCCCAAACTTTGTGGAATTATGCCAACACAGATCATGCCCATATGTGCCAACTGGCGCACCTTGCTCCGTGGTGTATCACCACCACAGGGTCTGACTGTGTATCAAACTACGACCTCTGGTGCGACCTTGTCGCCGCTATTCAGCAAGGGTGCGTTCCAAGCAACTCAAGTTCAGCGCGACGAAAGCGGTCCCCATGGATGACTATTGATTTACTCAAGATGGCCCGTAGGAAGCGGACTCTGTTTAAAAAAGCTGCCCGCATGCACTGTCCTGTCTTATTTCAAGAAGCTAAGCAGCTCCAAAGGCATCTGAAAACCTCAATTTGCGTTGCATTTAACAACTATTCACACATCATCGCCGGAAAGATCAAGGACGATCCTCAGCTGTTTTGGGCATTCATTAGTCGACAGCGGTCCACCCCTCACAAACCGTGCCTCCTATCCGGTGATCACCGCGTAACGGCTCCCCGAGATATTGCCCAACTCTTCGCCACACAGTTCTCGTCGGACTACCGAAGCCACTCCGGTGACCTCGATGTAGACACGTTTGTTGATGAAGTGGAAGCAAGCACCATCTGCCCCACCACTGTCCTCTCCACCATTCAGTTTTCTCCTGACGATCTACAAAGTGTCATCGGACGCCTCAAGTCATCACGCTCCGTCGGGCCTGACCACCTTGCTCCCACTTTCCTCAAGCTGCTTTACCCTCTCATCTCGCATCCCCTGCTGAACATGCTGCAATCATTTGCAGACAATGCTTTTGTTCCGGACACCTGGAAGCGGGCTTTCATCTCCCGCATTCACAAGGGCAGAGGAAAATCAACATACTCTGCATGCAACTACCGCCCGGTGTCCATCACGTCTATACTGTGTCGGACGTTTGAGCGCATGATCAACAGTAAGCCGCTTGAATTCTACGAGGAAAACAACGTCCTTTCTCCCACACAGCACGGCTTCAGGAAGAACAGGAGCTGTGAAACAGCACTGGCCACGATCATGCACTACGTCAGTGACAACCTTGACCGTGGTATTTCGACCGATATGGTGCAACTAGATTTTAGCAATGCGTTTGACACGCTGAACCATGCTATACTCCTTCGGAAACTAGGAAGGGCAGGTGTCCGCGGTCCTCTGCTTCGGTGGTTAGCTCGGTTCCTTACTGGCCGCACACACCAGGTCCTCTTCCAAGGATCCCGTTCCGAGAGCTTCGCCGTCTCAGCAGGGGTACCTCAGGGATCCGTCCTCGGCCCTACTCTGTTCTCTACGTACACCAACGATCTTTCCCAATCTATCGACACGCAGTTAGTCCAATATGCTGACGACATCACTCTGCTTGCACGAACTACACCTCACGCAAGCTGTCCCAACCTTCAGCGGAACCTGTCTATAGTACAGCAGTGGTCCGACTCAAACTGCCTTCTTCTTAACCCATCCAAGTGTGCAGTCATGCGAGTCAGTCACAGCCGCAGCTCAGGAGCCCCTTTGTACACCGTGTCTGCAATACCTCTTACATCGGTCACATCACTACCAATTCTGGGTGTGACGTTCACTCCTGACTTAACATTCCCTCTGCACGTTGCCAATGCTGTTGCCAAAGCCCGACGTCTTTTGGGATTCGTGACACGAGTTTCCAAAGCGTGCGGTCCTACCACCTTCCGTGTTCTATACACCACGCTCGTTCTTCCGCATTTCGAGTACTGTAGTGCGGTGTGGTGCCCACATCAAACTAATTTGGTTGACAGCCTGGAAAGCGTGCAGCGGCGAGCTACTCGGACATACTTTACTCGCCAACACAACCCTGCGTTGCCCTACGACAGTCGGCTTAAGAATCTCAAACGGCATTCCCTGGCTCATCGGAGAAGAGTCGCCAGGGTGGGCCTTACCTGCCGACTCCTCGACGGCTCGCTCAAAGGGACGTACCTTGCGACCATCCCAAGGATTAACAAGAGATCGGGGCAGCCTGAACTTATTCGAGCGCGTACCAAACACCACAGTTCCTCGCCGATCTTAGCCGGCATCGAGGACTTCACCTCGGCCCCGCTCAGGATACGTTCGCCGCTTCCCCAGGACCGTACTGAATCTGTGTCGATGTGTCGCTTGTTTTCAAAGCCCCTACAGCAACAGGCGTCATAACAGTGGTGTAGTGTACTATGTGTAGTGTGTGTTTGTGTGTGTGTTCTTATAGGTATACGTGGGACTCAACTTACACTCTACATTTCACCCTCATATTTTTTTTAAACATTTTGGGTTGCGGCTCTGTGTACAAATTTAATATATGTTAGCGTGTGCGTGTTTTTTTTTTTTTTCAAATCCTGGGTGGCGGGCTGGCAGGCCACTCGCGTACGGGTTTTAACCTTTCTGCACAGCCGTGCACGCCACCCAGGATCAGATTTTTGTATAGAAATAAATATTATTATTATTATTATTATTATTATTGTTATTATTAAGGCTCTCAAGTAGTTGAACTTGTCACAAGCTGTTAGTTCCTCGTTGTTGTGAACAGCTTCTTGAAATTTCTCCCAGAACGGTTGCCATTTTTGTTGGTGGCCGTTAAACTTGAGAAGATCAAGTTTGGAAAGCTTTACTTTTACCTTCAAGCTATTCGCCGGACCTCCGATTATCGTACTGCTCTTAGGACTGATTGTTTCGGGCGGGGGTTGTTGGTGAGGACTTTGGATCGAGTAGTCTTAGTGGGCGAGATAGGTGACGGTGCGGTCGTTGCACTCTAATGTACGGGTGTACTCTTGTTTCGCGTCGTCCCCTAGGAAAGGCTGGATGGCGACGTCCGCTTCGTTCATTTCGGTATGCCGGTTACCCAATCGTTGTCTGAAGACTTCAATACCGCGCTCGATGATCGGTTCACGTTGAAGAGCAGCATCGATGTCTGGAATCAACCTTGTCAACTGTGTCAGTAGTGCCTTCCGTTTCAATTTGAGACAATCCATGAGTAGTCGTCAGCCGTGGCTTGGCTAGAACGTATCAGTAGTCGTTAGTTGCTTAAGATTCGGTTGTTTTGTCGTTCAGGTTCCTTCCGTTGCGTCTCGTTCCCGGAATTCGGCACCAGATGAAGGAACTCCTAGACGTTGGCGGTGTTTAAATCGACAGCGAACTTTATATACAATATTTACAGGCAAAAAGGACATCGAAGCCAGGCGAAATCGTTGGAGCCGGCCCACCCACAGCGGGCCCGCCCCGCTGCTCCCGCTGCTCGTGAAATCGTTGTTCGATTCGCTCGTGTCCCATCTTTTTTTCCCCTGGCTTCTTCATCGTCTTCGAGACCGATGTGTAAGTTTTACAAAGTCCGCGGACACGCACAGCTACAGTCTGTTTCACCTTATGATGTACCGCAGGAGAGGCTACAAGCGCGAGCTCTTTGCTCTGGGGCACATCTCGGCGGCACAAGCTCTCGTGACTTAAGAGCGGCTGCCAACGCTATGAGCTCGCGCTTCTAGCCTTCGCTGCGGTACAACATAAGGTGAAACGAAGTATAGCACAGTCTTTAGCTGCCGTCCACAAATTTCTTTTTCTTTTTTTTTCTAATTTGCGTTTTGTTGTTGTTGGAAATGAGGAAGCTGGCAAGCATAAACGCATGATATGTGAAGCGGGCTTATGTGTAAAAGTAATTTCGTTCGTAAATGCGACGACAGGAATGTAGGAATAAAGTGTACCGAGTTCGATTGAGGAAATGAGAACCAGTTTTTGGAACGTCTTACTGAACTACGCAGTGCAGAAAGCTAAAACCACGTCAGAATGTGACACTAGGGGTGGGAATAGATTGTGAAGGTTTGGAGACACGACATAGCATGGATAACAAAAAAAATTACACCATTTTCCCGAGGGGAACTATGGGGTGATGCGGAGCATCGTGTTGGTTCCGAGGAAAGAGTCAGTTGCGTGCTGACGTCGAGAGATGGCGCCACCGACTGCCCTAGCGTTATCCCTTACGCGAGCCTTCTTCGCGGCTCGCGGCAGAAAAACTTGGAACGCCGCTCGCCGTTTATTTTTTTTCACACTTGAAGGAGAGGAGACTAGAGGAGGAGAGTTGCGCGTGCGCGCGCGGTGTGAGTAGAAGCGAACGCCCGCGCAGTGCACGCAGCTGGTAGAGAGAGAGAGAGAGAGAGAGAGAGTAACGCGCAGCTGTTGGAGAGAGGGAAGGAGGAGAGTTGCGCGTGCGTAGTGTGACTGCGGACTACAAGGCCGCGGGACATAGACCTGAGCAAGAGATGCTCCGCATCTAAAAACGAAACTAAGCAAAACTATTTTTTTAATGAGCAGATGTTAGGTTTAATTGCGCCAAAAACATGAAATCAGAGTCTATCTGCTTGTGGCATTTCTCTCAGAGAGACAAACTTCTTAGCAAGAAACACAATATTGTTTTTATTCTTGATGACAAAGGCCAATATCGCAATATATGTATAATGTATATAGATACGTAAATATTATGGATTTATGCAAAAAATCCACATATGACGACATCAAGAGTTGAGAAGATGAGGCCCCATTTAACCACATATGACCATATATGGCCAAACATGGTGATATTGTAACGGATGAAGGCAGAAAGAGATAAATAATGAACTAAAAAGAAAGTATTAATCAGCGAACTTGTGCCAGAAACACAAGGAAGAACAAACGTCGAGATACACCCTAAAAAAAGCCCGTGCGTCTGCTTTCCCGCACAACACTCGGAGAGCCAATCACCCAAAGTTAGGGAGGCAGCTCGGCGAATGACGATGCCGGAACATATGTTTAGACAAAAAGAAACAAAAAACGCAGTCTGAGTTGTGACATTAAGCAATGCAAGCGTGACGTTCTGCATTGCTTAATGTCACAACTCAGACTGCGTTTTTTGGTCTAAAGATATGTTTCGGCATCGTCGTTCTCTGAGCTGCCTCCGTAAGTTACGCTGATTGGCTCTCCGAGTGTTGAGCGAAAAATACACGCACGGTTTTTTTTTTTTTTTGAGTGTGCTATTAGTGAAAAAATAAGCGTGCGTAAAGTTACGGCGCCACGACGCTCAGCAAACTCATCGCATTCGTTTTGATTCCTATCTGATAATAGTGTGTCATCTACCATAGTACACATACTGAACGTTGTCATCACTAGCATCACCATAGGCGTAGACTTCGGGGGGGGGGGGCATCGGGGCTCGTGCCCCCCTGGTGAGATCCGGGGGGGGGGCATGATCCCGAGCCCGGGCCATGATCCTCACCGAGACACTGTTTACGTATGCCATGTAACGAGCTTCAAGTAGTGGCATGTAAACAAAATAACGCCCACGTTTTCTTTATTGACATGATACATGGAAAATGGAATCCCACCGTGCTTTCGTTAGCTTTAATATCTAGTTCTAGCGAAAAGGTAACGCGAAGTACCCCCCCCCCCCAACCCTGGGAAAATGGAAAGTCTACGCCGCTGAGCATCACCATTATGAGCCACCTGTTTCATATTTGTGTAACTATGTTAAAATTCCCCCGAGTTCTCACGTATACATGCTTAGTAGTCCTGTGTAAAACTATTGCATACTGTCATCACCAGTTCTACCATCTCGTTTGTTTTCGGCCCTGCGTAAATAAGCTCGCACTTTTATTTTTGCCGGTTGAGTCTTCTGGTTCACAATTTTTGTATCATGTCGTAACGAATTCAGAACATTGAATTTCAAAATAAAAAGCATTTTTTAAACCACATCATATCTTCCTTATTTAAGTCTAGCTTACATTTTTGTACTTTAACCCCCCCCCCCCTTTAAGGTTTTTTGTTATAATTTAATATATCCATATATTTATTTACTTAGATTCAAAGTAAGAATTGGCGGTTGCCATTCCTTAGGCACAAAGCGTTTGCTAGGCCTCGTGTTCTTGACGTGCGTGGCGCAGCACTCGTTCATGACAGCACCTGAGCTGAGTTCACGCCGAACACGCCGGCACATCCCCCTCGTTTCCAATACGTGCCCAGAGCCGATAACCAAACAATGGCAGACTAGAATAATTAATGGAGCAGCTACTATGCTCGTTTTAACAGGTAAAAAAAGAGAAAAAAGAGCGCTTTGCGTATTGTTTATGCATTAGTCGAAGTAGTTTTAACAAGATTTGGTTGTCGAAGGAAGAAGCGGATGACTTTGGTTATTTTACACATCTTGACAAAATAACATAAAAAAGCTAATCTAAGATGCACGTTGTGGAGACTCAAGAACAGACAACCGTTTCGCTGGTGTCCACACCCGTTCTAACCCGCGCTCGTCCTGAGCGCGCGCTAGCTTGACCCGCCTCACGAGCCATCTTTATTGTCTTCCTTTTAAATCCCCACAACGTAATGCATCTTACTTCATCGCAGGACGATGAATATTTGTAACGATGAGCATTGCAAGGTGCCGGACTTGTTTTACTGCGGTGATTTTAAATGCACGCGATTATATATAATGGCACGCGCTTTTTTAACATTGGTCTTTTGTATTTTCAGCTTTTTCATTCGCTCGGATCCTTTTATGGTTTGTCGTGATTGGTCGTCTTTGTGTTCTACGGAAAAGCGAACTTCACTGACTTCAATTTTTAGATTGAGGCCTCTGGTGGGCGAAGTTGCAAATCGAGATCTATGACCCAGACTTGTGCCTATCTCAAATACTCTACTCAAGGATACTGTATTTTAAATACTTTTTGAAGTATCTTGGTATCGTTCAAATACTTTTCATCAAAAGTATTGATACTCTTTATTAATTACATTTCTGAATATCTTGTACTCATTATCTCAAATGCATTTTTGATATTCCGCAATTTTCCGGGTGTTTCGGTATAAAGTGGCGTCGGCGTGGCACGAGCAAACGTGAACATTCTTTCGAGCAACCACATCCTGTGGCTAGCTCCGATTAGCTACGGTGACTTTGACTGAGCTCGTAAAAACATCGCTTTTTTTGCCGATTGTGACTCATATTTCAGCGCAAAGTTCCTACAATTAAGGTCTCCCCTCGCCCTCCCAAAGGCGCCTTTTGTTTCCTTGAGTTTCCCCCAAAAATCCTGAAACAAAAGAGGTGGTTTTACGGAAGTAAACATTGCCGCATTGAGGCACAACGTAGACTGGGAAACAACCTACGACTACAATGCAGACTTGAGTGTTAAGAAAATAACAAATAAAAGAAAATGAGAAGTGGACACACACAAAGATGACATTTTTGTTTTTCTTTTTGTATATTTGACCCCGCTACGGCAAAACGTCTAGGTTTTCTTTTGTTTCTTTTATTTTTGTCGTCGGTTCTTCAGTTATTGCTCTCGCGAACAGTCCGTAAGCGAACATTGATAAGTAGAGGACAGGACAGAAAACTAACTACGAGCTGGATGACCTCTCAAAATGCCAATAAAATGTCCCCCAACGTTGAGTGCCTTTCTAAACGCAACCTATTTGATGAGGGTGCGACCACTGCCGTGGCTATTATGTGGGTTCTCTTGTTATCCATTCACTCACACCCGTATCCCAAGTTCGTTTATAGTGAACTCCACATGTAGGGAATATGGGGTGTATTTAAACGATGCGTCTAAGGTGCGCCCCAGGACGTGATATTCAGCGATGACACTATTGGCGAGGCGCTCTGACCCGTTTTTTGCCCCCACACCTCGGTGTTTACCCACCACAAGGCCTGTGCACATGCCCACAGGACTTGTAGGCATGTTCATGTCATCTTTCTTAATTAACGGTAATGTAAAAATACTAACAATTAGCGAAGTGACGTTAAGTGCCGGATCTCTCCCGAAAGCAGTCGTCAGAGGATGCGAGCTTGACCCACTTCGGCTCTTGTGCTGAGCTGGGCACCGTGCAGGCTGCATTGTTCATGCGGACCAGAATAGTCACAAAAGAGCCCCTCCCCCTCTCACCAGAAAACACGACTCCAGCCGAACGCTGACTCCGCGTTCGCTTAGTATGTCAGCCGAGCGCTGAGTTATTGTTATTCGTTGTCCCCATTCGTATAGTTGTAAAACTAACCGCTTCGGCCGCCACGGTCTGATCTCCTCCCCAATAGCTAAAGCGACCTCTTTCTTGTTGGCCCTGAAATGTTTTGTAACATGTGTCGGTGATATTGCCAAGCGCGTTGCCGAGCGAGCGCGTGGCCGAATGGTTACCGCGCTTGGCACTCGCGCGGAGGCTCCGTGTCTCTCCGTGTTCGAAACCAGGAGCGGAGTCCTCTTTTATTTATTCTTTCAACTTGACATTCTCGTAAGTTCGAGAACCTTGTCGTCTGATCGAGTTACGAATGTCCTACGCGACGAACGTTTTACGCCGAATGTTCCAGAAACCCGCGCGGGTACAAAAGGTGCTCCGAGTGGCCGGCCGGAGTCAGTCTCGCCCCAGCGCTCGATCCTGCTGTTTCGCCTGTATCGACGCCTGCGACGCTAGCCTTTCTCTATTTTGTTTTGGGCACAAGTTCGCCCCATCAAATTTTTAGTTCTTTTCAGTTCTTTGCGGCCTCATCATTTGTCACTTGTGACAATATCCTGCTCCTACGATACTTCTTTTTTCGTGTTGTGTTGTTGCGCGCTAATGAACCATTCTGGTAACCCAGATTTGCGCAGCTGTATAGTTGTCGTTGTCACTGACGCCGATACAAATTACGCAATGCGGAAATATCTTCAAAAGTAATTGAATTACATTTCTAAGTTTTTCTACTCTGCTCAAGATACTTTACAGTGAAAGTAACGTGAGTAGTATTTTAAATACTTTATGAAGCAGCTATTTAGTAACTTAACTTAAATACTTCTATCAAGTATGTTGTCCAACACTGCATGACCTCGTTACATAGGACGCCAGTGAGGTCTTGCAGGTTTTCCCGGCATTTAGCTTTATAGTTTGTTTATTAAGGCGACGCAATGGCTTTGTAAACAAAGGCTAAAGTGAGTGCCATTAAGTTAGGCTTAGAACATCGCAATCCTGAACACGTTATTAAAAAAACTCAATCGATTACAATTACAATTACTTTCGGTGTAAAATTATTCGATCAGATTACTTGATTACATAAAAGAAAAAGAATTGGCCGTTTCTTGAAAAAGTAACAGTTACGCTTCCGATTACTTCGCATTTTCAGAAGTAAAGATTTTTCTGCCGGTTTGAAAACGGGTCTTTCGTACTGTGTAATATTGAATTAGGATTACCAATTTATAATCTACTAATCTTCTTAATCCGACAATTTCGGTAAACAATCTTCCTGTCCGAGACTTGGTTCGAGGATTCCTTCGTAGGAAGCTTGTACTAACAAAGGGCGCCATCGGGAAGAGGGCGGTAAAATGGTAATGGTTAGAAGTAGTTTTAGTACTTTTAAAAGTAATTAGATTATTCCTCTGATTACTTTCTGATAAAAGAAATGAAATGAGTACAAAATAGCTTCAAAAAGTACTCAATTATAAGTAATTTGGTTACTTGTAAGCAGGCAAAATTAACAGTTCATTACGACAAAAAAACAAAACAAAACAAACTTACGTTTTGAGTTTTTGACACAGCGTTAGGAAGAAGCTCAGGGGATATAGTACTGCTCTGTCGCGGACTGATTCGACATTTCTAGAGGACGGAAAAACCGTTTCCTGCTATTCAGTGAATAATTGGCAACTATAATCTTATAAACCACAATGACTGAGTCCGAAGGGAATTAACTCTGAAACGTGGCTTATTTACTGGTTCTAGGTAAAATGAAGCAAACGAATTTCGCCGGTCTCATCAACGCAACATCCATCACGACTCACATTATGGATGGAGTAATGACCGGCGATGTTAAATCAATCATCCCGGCGACGTTTTGTTAGATTTTATTGAGGATGTGGAAAAAGAAAGTCTAATCTTGCGCAGCATTGTAGAAAGAACAACTATATATTGTTGTACCTTTCAACGTGAAATGAAGTGAAATTCAGAAATGTAGTAGTACAAAATGTAGTGAAGACCACGTCCTATGTAGCGTACTTTTCCCCTATAAGACTAAACAAAAATCTAAATAAAATAACGATATCTCTGCAACATAAATGAAAACAAAAAATAGAATGCGGCTTACAGATGAATGAATAGACGCATTAGGAAAGGCGAAGAAGCCATTTCAGTGACTTAGGCAGTGCGCGGATGTTTTGATTGGACTGCTCTAGCGGCCTGTCCATACGTTTGAGACCAACGCCTCGTAATTTTCTCGTTTGCGAACGAGGTTAACTGCACCCACGTTCCGAGTTAGACTGCACGCTGTTAGTGGTTGTTTTCTTGAATTCAGTCGTAAAGAATGCGCGAATTCCTTATTTTGGTTGTTAATAAGGAGGAGTTTCTTTGATATTTTTAGATCGCTGTTTGATGTGGCGGACTGTCATTTTGTTAACGTGGGTGGAGCTTTTTGGATTGTTTAATTCATCGCTTAACGCCTTTTGGTTTACCACGGTTGCTATTACCACTACATTGAGCTCGACATAAACGCTAAAAACTTCGTCTAGTTACCTGTGTAGTGTTGAACAGTATAAGAATCATAGGGGCGTGGTTTATTTTGGTCACACTTCTGGTTCGAACACGACGCTCCATGCATTTCTTAAGTTATCAGTGACTATTTTGTCATGTACGATAGATCACCAACTTTGCAAAGCTGAACTTACTTGTGTTTTTTAACTTTCTTTGATGCCATTTGGTGTATTTTTGTGTATTTATAATTATATCTGCATAAAGCCGTGGTTTAGCCAATCGAAATATTTACATTCAACATCATGCCCTTGTAGGTGGGCAAAAAGTCGCCAAAATGAAACGGAGTAGACAGGCCTTTTCAACGAAGTTGATACTACTTTGCTAAAACCTTCATCTAGAGAAGAATAAAAGTAAGCCTCACTATAAATGACTTATTCGGGTGAACTAAGGTTAAACAAATTATGATTGAAATGACTTCGGTTATTGTTATTTTGTCGATAGTAGTGAACAAAAGTAGGTTGCACACGTCATAGTTGAATAACGAAAATACAGCCAGTGCGCAGACGAAATTGTGGAAGTTTATTATGATGACAGTCAGCCCCTGTTTCTTTCTCTACCACTGTATTAATTTTTTACTCCTTCTGCTCCAGTCTTAGGTTAAAGTCACTATTATAGCTGATCTTTGTAAATAAAGCGTCACCTACTTACAAACAGTTTATTTAGAGAACTAGACATCAGCTCTCTGCGCTCCGTCCCTTCCAAATCCCTTCTGCTAGCACTCCAATCGCCCTGGGCCCTCATATCCTTGATTCTCGCGACACTATCCTCGCTGCAATATCGCGTCTTCTGAGAATGTAGTGAGACCTAACGAAGTCGTTCGCACAATGACAGGCGATCACGGTGAACCACGAGTGCGCGCGATCTAACGTTTTGATGTATATAATAAGAGTATATAATATAATAGCCGTTCCTCGGTTGTTGAAGGTTCTTGTCAGTGACGCTGCAGCTTTGGGGACAGTCATCGTTTTTGGATGTGGTTAAAACACCTGGTAAAAACGGGCGTGTTTTTATGTGCGTGTCATACTGGCCCTTTAAGAGCCCCTGAAAAAGAACTTTCTTTTAAACAGTTTGGGGGTGACACGCGTGTCAGAAAATTAATTTTACGCGAACATTTGTTTTTAGCAATATTGACGGAGAGCGATTAATTTTAAATTCTGCGCTTAAACTCCATGACGTCATGAAATGGTCATACACTCTCTCCACCTCCACGTGATGGCCAAGCCGATGCACCTCTCCCCCACGTGCCCCAAATGCTGAGGAAAAAAACAAGTGGAAAGGAGGTGACTCCTGACTAATTCATGTCTCGCGACGCCAATATTGCTCTTTCTTTTTTTCGCGTAAAATTAAATTTTTTTTTGGCAGGCGTGTTTTAACCAGATTATTTAAAAAAAACACAAAAACATTTATTTTATTTTTAGGGGTCCTTTAATGCGAGCGAGGCCACTTGAAAACCGTTGTCAAGGGAATGCATGCATTCACTCACTCGAAGTTTGTTCACTGTTCGCTTATGAAAACACATTGTCCATGGCCGGTTCTAATGTTCGTCGGACGGCTACTTCACAGGGCCTACAAAGGTTGTGGCTGATAAGCATCGTAGCGGGCGTCCAACTAACCAGTGGCCTCATGAGCTGCTGTACGGTATGCGTACGAAATGAGGGGCACGATGGCATCCTATGTAGTAACAGGTGATTCTTTTTTTAATTGACCGATCTTGCAGTACGGGATGGTTCATTCTTGCAACCAAGCCGTTTGACTGCGGGTGGACGGGTATTGTTCTAGTCTTCGTTATGTTGAACATCACGCAAACGTCTTGGAACACTTAAGTTGCAAACCCCAGTTTTCATTCGAGTGCACGTAATTCAGTTCCTCGCCAAAGCGTCAGCTGTCTTGGGGAATATTTGGTTTAGAATGGGAGTGACATCCGCCTATTTAGTACAGTAGCTGTCAGTGAGAAAAAACAACAAAACTTGGCAGATTTAGACGGGGTAGCTGTGCCCATGAGGTCGATGCCAATGCGTCCAGAAGCTGCCACAGTCACAAATGCTTGAAGTATAATGCTCCGGTTTTGATGTGAGGTCCTTTACGATAGGCGCACATGTCACACTGACGGCACCACTGCATCACATCGCTGTAGCGCTGCATGCTGCAGACAGTAGAAGCATTGGCGAATCTTTTTTATCGTTCGATTGATGCCAAAGTGTTCTCTTCTGGGCTGCCGCGCAGTGGTTGAAATGCGCGAGAGCAGAGTGAAATGACACTCCTGATGTCAGGCGACAGAACCACAGACACCAGACCCCAGCGTCGGTAAATGATTTGCCGGACAGGAATAGAAATTCCCAATGCAACAAGTAACTCTTAATAGGAACAAACTTGATGTGGTATATTCTGCAGCCTCCACAGAACGAGCGGGAAATACATGAATCATCAGGATGATTTGCTCGAAGGAAGCGTCCACGCATCTTTGTCGCAGAGAAGTACGTTGGTCGATGTGCAGCTGCGTTTCGCAAATGCTTGAGCACCGATTCTAACTACGTCTTGCCAAAAAGCACAATGCCGTCAAGGCAAACATGAGAAACTTTGTTTATAACAATATATATATATATATATATATATATATATATATATATATATATATATATATATATATATATATATATATATATATATATATATATATATAAATACTGTTGCGTAGGACGGCGAAAGTACATAGGAAAGTAAACGTACCTCGAAGCTTTTCATTGAGTTTTTCACATATGTCGACGTTTCGGACTGAGCTCAGGCCTAGACGTCAACCTATATGTAATAAAGCTCCGCGAAAGTCGAGGTACGTTTACTTTCCTATGTTATCCTACGCAACAGTATTTATATATATATATATATATATATATATATATATATATATATATATATATATATATATATATATATATAAATACTGTTGCGTAGGACGGCGAGTACATAGGAAGTAAACTGAAGCTTTTCATTGAGCTTATTACATAGGTCGACGTTTCGGACTGAGCTCAGGCCTAGACGTCAACCTATATGTAATAAAGCTCCGCGAAAGCTTCGAGGTACGTTTACTTTCCTATATAGATACATACAGGGTGTTTTTTTTTTTAAGCTTAACAGATTTGTTTAAAAAAAGCCGTGAAAGTTACACTTATGCCGCTTGCGGAGGTGAGTTATACGGCCAGGGGTACATATTATAGGGGCTAACCGTAACGATCAGTCAGTTAATTATTTAAAGTTTGTTAATTAACTTTTTAATTAATAAAAATAGACATATGGTTCCAATTAGAAACTTCCTCAGCGTCATCAAAAACCCTAAATCAGTCATTTTCAGAAAGACTTTGAGCGCGTGAGAAGCGTAGTAGTGCACTAAAGTTACCACTCGTGGAGCAGGTACAAGGCTGGGGCTAGATAAGAGACGGAAAAATCGCGCGGGCGTCTTATCGCAACCTCTAGCTTTGTACCTGCTCCACGAGCGGTAACTTCAGTGCACTACTACGCTTTTCACGCGCTCAAAGTCATTCTGAAAATGATTGATATAAGGGTTGTCGATGACGTTGAGCAAGTTTCTAATTGAAACCGTATGTCTATTTTTATTAATTTAAAAGTTAATTAACGAATTTTAATTAATTAGCCGACTGATCGTTACGATTAGCCCCCTATAATATGTCCCCCTAGCCGTATAACTCACCTCCACAAGCGGCATAAGTGTAACTTTCACGGCTTTTTTTAAACAAATCTGTTAAGCTTAAAAAACCTGTATATATATATATATATATATATATATATATATATATATATATATATATATATATATATATATATATATATGTGTGTGTGTGTGTGTGTGTGTGTGTGTGTGTGTGTGTGTGTGTGTGTGTGTGTGTGTGTGTGTGTGTGTGTGTGTGTGTGTGTGTGTGTGTGTGTGTGTGTGTGTGTGTGTGAGTGTGTTTTACGTGTTTACGTGTTTTAAGGTTTTTTGGGTTGGGACAAATGCGGACCACTTTCTATTAGCAAGTAAACTTGTTTGTCAAGGTCTATTCAATATTCTCATTGTAGCGGAACTTTTTATTTTTTCTTGAGGACGTGTAGCGACAATAGATTTGAGCGGAACGCGTAAAGAGGTGAGTGTTACTGATGAACGCGAAGAATTTGTTTCCGGTACTAATGAGTTTCCGATTTGTGAGGCATACAAATAGACGAACAACCGGGCAAGATACCGTAGAGCGAAGTTCAATAAAACCCGAAGGAAAGCCAACGCATCTTGCAAATCTTTGCTAAAAAAAAACACACACACACACACACATACACACACACACATCCCCACGAAGATGGGCGGGAGAGCTACGACCGGATTCCAACGTTTTGAAATCGCGCCGAATGCGTGGACAGTCCCGGCATAGTTGGTCGTCGTCGGAGCGAAACGACACTCCTTCAGGCATTGCATGGTCCAGCATTGCCGGCCAAATCGATAAAGCAAAACGCGCATCTCATTGTCCACAACACCGCCAACGTTCTTCTTGATCGTTGGGCGGCCGGATTGAAGTTCCCAGCTTGTTCATTTATGGTTATGCTCGCCAGTATTCTCGGTAGAAGGATCGTCGGCGACGTCCCAGCACCGCGCCAAAGGGTCGTTCATTACGCCCACGGGTCTGACGTTGTTTCAACATCCTCCACCCAGCGATTTCGACTGAATGGCGTTGGCACACCATGGACTCACGTAAAACACAGGCGCCGTGCTTTTGACGAACCTCGCTTGCGTTTGTTTGGCCCCTTCTACGGTGATAGCCGTCATTAGGGACTTTGGTAGATCGTTCTGATGACTCCGATAATGATACCCCGCAGACACCTTTGGGCATGCATCCTATTGTTATTGGGCATCATTATTGAAAGTATCGGAACGACCTACTAAAACTCCCTAATAGCAAATTTTAGAAGATCGTCCTGATAACTTTGATAACGATACCCGATAATCCGTCGACGCCTTTGCGCGCGCATCTTATTGTTATTGGGTATCGTTACCAGAGGTTTTGCAACGATCTACTAAAACTCTTTATTAGGGCGTTTTAGTAGATCGTTCCGATACCTCCGATAACGATACCCGATACTCTGGTGACGCCTTTGCGCATGCAGTCTATCGTTATCGGGTACGGCCATCGGAGGTTACAGAACGATGTACTGAAACTGTCTGTTGGCGTGGTTTCGCCCCGGATCTAATGTGCGTTTCGCGCGCGTACGTCGCGACCCGCTGAACTTAACGGAAAAAAACAATTCTCCAATATGTTTAGCGGGGAATTTTAGTGTCGTGACACTGTGACGTTATACTGCCACGTGACGTCATGTCACATGGCCTCACAATTTTCCCGCTAACCGTAGCTGATAAATGTATCCGCTAAATATATGGCTGGTAAATGTTCGCGCGAAATTTAGCGTCAGATTTGTGAGCTAAATTTAGCGGGGGTTATCTGTCGTGTGACTTCACAGTGTCACGTCATGTCAAGGTGTCACGCGATGTACGCAGTGTCACGTCAACACTGTCCACTAAAGTTAACAGGACGTAGCCCCGCTAAATTCAAAGCCGGAATTATTTAATGAAAAACCTCGACGGGTATAGTAATGTGATTTGTTGAGGTTAGTTATACCGCCGATGGGACACTGTATAGATGGCCAGTCGTCACGATAAGTCAAATATTTAACTAAAATAGTTTAAATAAATTTTTTACTATTGATAATAAACATGTGTTTTAAATTACAAACTTTATGAGCGTCATTTTAAACCACTAATTAAGTTTTGAGAAGGGTTTGGCGCACCTGGTAGGCGTGGGATTGACTTAAAGTTTGCACTTGTTCAACAGGCGCCACGTTGGAGGTCGGAGAACGCTGGTTAAGAGATTATCAACTGAGTTCCCGAACGAACGTTGCGCATGCCGCACGAGGGGACCCTTTAGCGGACTACCGTGTCTACCCTGTTTTACGTATTTCTAAGAAATAATTTTGTTGTCCTGGATGTCGCTCAGTGATTTTCAAAATGGAAGCATTTGTTCATTTCCACAACTTAAAAAGTAATTAAACGATTTGTGGTTAATTATTCGACTTACCGCGACGATTAGCCCCTGCGTTATATTCCTCTGGCCATATAGCTCACAAGCACAGACCTGGGACCCTAATCTGGACACTTGGCGAAAAAGTCGGCGAGAAATTCGGCGGCTATGATTGGCCGGCGCCAAGGTCAAGTGCGGCGTTCGCCAATCACGGCCGCCAGATTTCTCGCAGACGTTTTCACCAAGTGTCCAGCTTAGGGCCACAGATTAGTGTGCCTTTGATTGCTCCTTTAAAATGAATCAGTTCGAATTAAGATTAAACAGCCCGTATATAGTATATCTATACTTAAAGAATAGTTTTATTAATTAGAGTTTTAATCATGAACTAGTTTTAAACCATAAACAATAACACACTGTTGATATCATGATTGAGAATAGAACTTTTTGAAAGCGTGTATCGAATGGGTATGAGTGACAGATGTGCTGTTATTGAACAAGACCCATAAGCCTGCTTTCCCACAAAGCGCACGTACAGCCAATTGTATCCCGCTTTACATAAAGAATCGTAGCAAGTTAAGTTGTATTCGCACGATGGAGTTTCTCTCTGGGGGGGGGGGGGGCTATACGTGATCTAGTTTTGATATCATGTGCGCAACGTCTCGGGTGTTCACTAATCCCCCAAACCCATGGGGATTAGCTGAGAAACTGCGACCGGCCTACAGAATACTGCCGCGTGCGAATAGCTGAGTCGTCAGCGTGCACGACTCCACGCCGCTGGCTGGGCTTTGATCCTCGTTGGCGCTTGTCCTTTTTATCTTTTTCTTGTCTGGATGACTGGAACGTTCGACGTTCCAGATGACTCGAGAATCTTGTGGTTTGTTCCAGCTCGGAAACTTCGAGATACTCACGCGTTCACAAAAGGAGCCTTCGCATTGCTGCTTGAATCAGTCGTCCTTCATGCCGCAGTCAAAGTATCATCGTAACATCATGTTTCTCGGCACAAGTTCGCCGCAATGAACGTTCATTTTAAGTTTTATTAATCAAGTTTATGTTTTTATTCGTGACAATGTCCGTCGTCCCGTCGGAGTGACCGCTCCCCTTCCTCTTGGGCAAGGATTACGGACAGCAGCATTCATCAGTCTCGTACTACGTTACTCGAATAAAAAATTAATCGATTACAATTACAATTACTTTTGGTTAAAAGGTGTTCAATTATATTACTTCATTCTTGAGAAGAAAATAATTTGCTGTTGCTTGATAGAGTAATCGTTAGTTTCCGATGACTTCAGAGTTTCATAACAGCGGATTTTTCTGCCAGTTTGAAAACAGTGGGCTTTTCGTACTGTCCAATATTGGATACAGATCACCGAATTATAAACTACTTATCGTTTTATTCCAACAAATTGGGTAAGCTATCATTTTGTTGGGAACTTGGTTCGACGATTCCTTGGTAGAAGGAACTTACAAAAGGCGGGATTGGAAATGCGATACAAAAAGAAATAACGGTTACAAGTAAATTTAATACACCCAAAATTAATCAGATTACTCATGCGATCATTTCCGAATAAATTTAACCAAACGATTACAAATTAACTACAAAAAAGTAATCGATTACAAGTAATGTGATTACTTGTAATGAGTTCCGTACAAGTGTGGCTTTGATCCGTCCTGCCCTTTGTTCGATGAGCCAACGAAGGCCGCAAACACGTTCGCAAAAAGACACCGCGACCCCTTCATGAGAATGCTCTCTCGGATCTTCTGCAGCACCTCCTCCTTCTCGCGGCGTTTCCTCCTCGCAGATCTATGCTTCACTTGACTTCTATCGAGGGATAAATATCTGTTGTGCGAATGATTCTCCATGATAGTTCAATCTGCAAAAGAAGCAGTTTCATGTAAAAGCAGTTTCATGTGAGACCGTGATATCTTTTCGGCAAAGCGCGGTGCAAACAGACACGTATTTCGCTGGCGTGCTTCGGAAGACGTAAACAAATACGTCTTTTGGCACACGTATGCGACGCGAAATTTCACGTTTTGGTTCGTACGGCCATACTGAAAACATGGGCTTATTCGGAATACGGGTAAAGGAGGGAGAGGATACGCAACGCGGCGGGGCTGGCGGAGGTACTTCAGCCACAGTTGTAATGCGGCCGCTGCAAGTGCCTCCGCTGTCGAGAAAATAGCGCGTTGTCTGCTCCTCGACACGGCGACATCGGCGACGTCGATCGATTCAAGCAGCGAAGCTCGGTGCCGATCGAGCGGAGCGACATCGTCGCTAGGCGGAAAAAAGTACCTGCGCTACTTCACACAATACGATAAAAAAGAGAAGCGTTCTCTTTATTTTTAAAGTTCTAAATGCATAAAATTCATTATAGGAGTTTGGTGTGTCACGTGACACATACTTTCCCATTGCATGTAGCGGGGCAACTGAGTTTGGGTATAGGCCACGTGCTCTCAATTTCTTTAAGGTGTATAGGTTACGTGACGTCACGTGACGCCACTTTCCCCGCCAAATGTAGCAGGAAATGCACAGACGGAAGGACCGAGAAAATTTTGGGATTGGGGGTAGCGTTAAAAAAAATGTAATGTTTTAAAAGTGTCTGTCTCGCGTTGTCAAGGGTGACGGTAGGGCACGATTGAAACTCTGTTCTACGATGCCTCGAAGCGCGACCAATGCTAGGACGTGGAAGTCCCTGCTTACCTGATTAACCACGCGACGGATAGCAAACTATGTGAGTTGGCACGAACACGCCGTTTCACAGATGAACAAATAATGCTTCGAAGGCGTCATTTCAGTAGGCATCTTTTATTTTATAAAGCCCGCAAGGGAGTAGACGGAGTCCAGTGAGGCAGTACGGTGGTGGCGTCACTCGAGCGTCTCTCGCAGCTTATAGTACCGGAAATGGTAAGCACGGCATTTTCACGCCGCCTTACAGAAACCACGGCGAAGAAGCTCACACCCCCACGAGTTGGCGACTCAACTTGTCGGAGGCATACAGCCAATGAAGAAAGAAAAGCCGCGCCGACAAACTTCCCTCCTGTCACGACGGGTACTTTGTCTACATGCTCGACCAAGCGCGGGGACGTTGAACGCTCGTGGGCAGCACAGGAGGCGAATTCTCAGGGCGCCACGCAGAAATTATCGTGCACAAAAGCGGATACCGACGTAAATTGACGAGAAAAATGTAAATCGCTGGAAAATCACTGCGATATGCCGGCGGCACCCGGCCAACTCCGCGCTCGGCGACTTCGATCGCGTTCGTTAGTCAAGCATCATCACCGACGGAGATGGATCACCGACGGAAGGAAGCGCGCTCCGTGATCTTCCGCTTTCTCAATACGGAAGCGCATACGTCAGAATATGGGCACCCGGAGAAGTTGAAATATTTTGAACTTTTGAGGCGTGTACCGGAACACGTTAAAACGGAGCGGTGACGTCAGAACTGGAAGCGGGAATCGATGCTTGTTTGGCGCACGTAAAAGATAGGGAACTGATGGGACGTCAAATGCTCACTCATCGCTAGGATTCGATTCGTGGGTCGCATTTGACTGTCGGTATCCTGCCTGTACTTAGGACTAATTTTTTCAGAGGACCTCACCTGGACCGATCATATCAATAACGCCGTTTCAAGTGCATGTAAATCTCTCGGATACATTACACGCAACCTTTCCGCTCATCTCAGACAGTCAAACATGCCGCCTACAAAGCATTTATGCGATCGAAACTAGAATACGTTAACATCATCTGGCGGCCTCATGAAGCATACCTTCTTAACAAGCTCGAATCTGTTCAAAACAAGGCATCACGCTACATCATGCATGACTATTCACAAACCTCGAGTGTCACAATTATTAAAACCAGCGCGGAGTTGAAACGTCTACCCGCTAGAACCAAACTAGCCCGTCTTGTGTTTCTTCGTGGCATCTACTACTCATCATCCGAATTTCGTAGCCCCTATCTCCAAAATCTATCTTAAATTTCAAAGCGCCGCAATCATCCACTCAAAATTAAGCCTCTTTTTTCCAGAACTAACAAATTTCAAAATGCCCCCCCCCCCCTTTTACTTGCTATTGGCGACTGGAATTGCTTACCCGCTCACATCGTGCATGAAACTGATACCAATAAATATTGCGACATTTGTGATTCCCATTTGTAGAGCTTGATCAGGGAACGTTTTTTATTGTTGTTTTGCTGTTTACCTTTTATTTTTGTGCATTGAATGCTGTATTTATTCCCTTCCGCATGTAATGTATCCCAATTGGGATACCTCTGAGGAAACAAAATTTGATCTGATCTGAAGGGACGATCATCTAAAGATTTTAAACCATGGGTCTCAAACTCGTCTGTGTGAGTGGGCCGGATAGCCTACACCGGAAAGGTCAAGGGTCCACGTAAGACGGCTTTGGGGGAGGAGAGGGGGCTCAAGAGATTTCAAAGAGAAGAGACCTCGGATCTACATCAATCAAATTTGGGGACTTTACGTGACAAACCAACGACAGGGATCTGGCTCGCCCCAGCAGAGAACTGAGGATTAATTTCGAGCACCTGGGGAGTTTTTTGCGTGTAACCGAAATTTCGGTTACACGGCGCCATCTCGGCAATAAGCCTCCGTCCGGTTGCGGGCACCTCAGCCGGGATTCGAACCCGCCACCTGGGGATCCGTAGGCCGGCGCTTCGCCTCGGAGTCACCGAGGCGCTAGACCTCGCGCTGTATGATTTTCATAAACTCACAGTTTTGCCATTGACATCTCGAGATTTGATTTGTTTTTATGACTACTTTCGGCCTTCACGTGATGTGATAACAAAACTTAAAACGACACCGCCCTGTCAACGTGCTAACACTTTTAATAGAACACGAGAGCAAGTACACTGTCGTTTCTGTGGCTCAATTCACTCAGAAATTAACCAACCTCAACACATCTATAAAACAATCAGTTAATTTGACAATTCTTGCTTCCCTGCCGATTTTTATTACAACACAATATACAAATGCTTGTCGTTTAATGGTGATTTTTTTTAAAGGCGAGAATACTGAGCTCGTAGCTCGAACCTCAATCGCTCCCGCTGATTGAGAGTTCGCGCTGTCGGGATGCATACTCCAACAAATAGCCCGCGTTTTGGAGCCTAGTAGCAGAATTGTTGTGCCTTACGAAAAGCTGGGAAGCAAAAAATAAAGGGAATCAAACGGCAAATGATCACAGATAAATATAAACTATGCGAATACGTTAAAAGAGCAGAGCTGCTTTGTGAGCGAAAATGAATTGACGAGATGAGATCACTATGGCACATGCCATTTCTAGCGCAAGAGACATGGGAACCGGGACAGGTAGCCGGTTGCCTGTGGGCCTTGTCCCAGCCAGTCGTGGGCCGCGTGTTTGAGAACCATGCTCTAAACTACAGGTTATCAACGCGATTACCGGGACTATTTCAGTAGGGTTTGCTAAGTGACCGAAATAAATAGGCCGCTCGTAAAGACCTTCGCAAAAATCGCCTTCTGTGCGCCACCATCTTCGTCTGCTGGGCTGTGGAATGTCTTCTGAGCATGCGCTGTTGCTCTTCTGTGCGGTATATTAGACAATGCGCATGCATCCACAGCTGAGTGACTCAGCATTTTCCGACCGGGTGATTAGCGATGGAAATGTCTCTTCTTGAGATGACACCTCTGCAAAGAACGGGCTTTTTTTGTCAATTAGATTGATTGGTTATTTGCTTGCTCCGTTTAGGAGACGACGAGCAGGTTATGTTCTCGAAAATTGCCTGTTTGACGCGACCTGTAGTCACTAAACTTTAAGTAACGCGGGTTGTGACTTATTGTGCTCACGATTCTTGCTTCGTAAATTACTCGTTGGCGTTCTTATATAGATACTAAAATGAATAACGCAATCTAATTTGCTGCCGAGTGATGTGCCGTGTTTCTTGTGAGTACCTATATTTCCAATTACTAACTGCATTCCAGAGAATGGTCTTCTCCTTCTGAAGATGTCTGTTATACTCGACACCTGTTGAATGACCTCGAAACGGTTGCCTTAACTTGTAATAAATACTGCTGGCATTAGTCCCTTACTTTCATACCCTCCGAAACGCGGATTTGGTTTTTTGTTTGTAGTAAATACACACTTCTTATACAAAATAATAAAACAGCTTAGCAACGTTTATTTTCCTAGACTCAAGACGAATATCGGCCATTTGATTTGTTGCCGTGTGTGTACCGCTACTGGTAATCATATAGTCACACGCTGGGACTGACAAGAGACAAGAAAGGTGTGGTTTTTTCTGATAGGGCAAGAATTTGTCATTTCTAGTTACCGCAATGACTGGACACAAAGCCAGAGCCCGAACGGCCGGCAAGGCACTGGCTGTAACCGATGGGAAGTCAAATGCTCACGCTTCGCTCGGATTTTATTCACGGGTCGCATTTGACTCTCGGTACCCTTCATGGGGTGATCCTCTAGACTAGGTTATCAACATGATTGTCCGGACTCTTATCAGCAGGGGTTGCGAAGAAGTGACAGGAAGAAATAGATCGTTTCTATGCTTGAGATCACACTATGCGGCAAAGAAGTTTCCAGCTTAGTGGTGTTGCGTGGGCTTATGCAGTGCTCAACGATGCGAAAAATACCAACAGATCGCTTGGCCTCGCTAGAGTAGCTGGCTGTGCCTCGCCCCGTTTGACGAGCAGATACAGTTGATCTAGCGAATACAGCTGGCATATACAGTTAAAGCGTCACCGCCTTTTACAGCGATAGCGTTAATGAGCTCTCACGCGTAGAATGAAAGTGATTTAAACATGACATGTAACGCAAAATAAAGGTCGCCGCATGTCTTAAATAAGTTCACTTTAGAAAGTAATTTATTTGCCTTAAAGTAATATTTGAACAATTTTACGTGGGATTGGAGCCCACGACCCTCCGGCTGCGAGCCAAACACGCTACTGACTAGGCTACGCAAGGAACGCTTGCTCGGCGAATGAGAAGGCGATGCGAACGAGGCCCGATCTTACTGATTACTTTTGGCATCGCTAGAGTAATACCCGTGCCACACGGGCAACTCGAATGCCATTTACAACGAATGACTTTTGAACGGACGGCCAATCAGCGCGCGACACTCCGGGCGTAGCGCATTCCACGCGCTACAGATTGTGAGCTGATTCGCCGATCACACAAATGTCATTCGTTGTAAATGGCATTCGAGTTGCCCGTGTGGCACGGGTATTCGTGTGTATAAGCGCGGGGCCACGCACTACACTGGTCCGTTTCGTTTCGTAGACCATCCTACGTGTGCCAGGCATGTGTCAGTATGCTGGTGCTAAGTGATAATGATGTAAACTTTTCTTTAAGTATCAAAGTATCCGAAGATGGGTGGGGCACCTACGCTGTTAGCAAGTCCCGTGTATTTAGTGAATATTTGGGGTGAAAAACACGCTATTTACACAAATTACCATAAATTTACACGTTGAGTAATGGGTAATTCGTTCAAAAATCATGCGAGGTTGTAAAAAACGTGTTTTGGTTCGGTTATACACGCATAGCCGTGTAGCCGACCTCGAAAACACGCATCAGCCCCGGCGACGACCGCAGCATTGCCGGCTATCGAAGCATCGGAATGCTTGGGGACACACCTAGAAAGGTCCGTGAAGGCAAATGCCGCGGAAAGAAACATGTCTCGGGGACAGATAGGCACCAAATGCAATTACGGCATGTCGCGGGACGGGGCAAACCCGCGCTTTCGGCGCTTACCGTGCTCGCTGCCATTTTTTTCTGGTCGATGGCAATGCGGCTTCCCTTTTGTCGCCGAGGTTTGTATTTATTTTAGGGGTCTTGATAATAGTTTCTTACACACCACAAATAAAGTTATGGGTGTAATTACTCGTTCTAAACAGTTAAAATGGATATAAAAAGCGTGCCCTCGATCTGAACACGTGACATTGCAGTTGGTTTCGTTTTGGCTTCAACCCTTCAACTGCAAGCGAAGGTGCCGCCGCTTCCCATGCAACCTCCTCAGAATTTACGGCGCTCCGTGGTGGCCAGTGTTGCTGCATCTGTAGGTCATCTTTAAGTTAGAGCTGACAGAAAAAATCTGGCCACGGCGCAACGCCGATGTACGCTGGAAGCGAGAGCCGGTTTGCTTTCGTTGTTTTTGTTTGGTCGGAAAAACTCTCGCAGCAACGCACGTTTAACATGGCGCCGGTATTGTTTTGGTTTGACGGGAATGGGGGAAGCTCCTCGATTTGCGAGCACATGTAGCGAATACGTGACCGGAGAAGTGCCCCTGTGATGTTCCCGGGAGACGGAAAGTATCATTCGTTATCGTCGTGTGTGCTTGGAAAGCGAAGGGAGTCACAGGGTCCACGAGTGCGCAACCACAAGCCAAGGTTCACGACAGCGCTGCGTTGACTTCGGCGATCTCGTTCTGTTTGGTGCAACACGGCGATGTGAAAAAGAGCTGAAACGTTCGTGGTGTATGGTGCGGTGCTTGGAGGTAGAAACCCACACACGGAGCGCAAATTGGTTGTTGTGGGGTCGTCGTCAGCTGATCCGGTCCAGCTGGTCCGGGAGGACGCAGCGAGTGTTTTTAAAAGTAAATCTTCCTTAGTTCCGTTTCAAAATGTGGAAGTATCCCGACGGATAGCGTGAGTAAAAAGCTGCGGGTGTTTTCAACAAAATTACGTCGTTTTAATTGAACAATGGACTCCGGATTGTTGTCCTAAATCTGCCGTTTTTATGCTTCGTGTTGGACTGCGTTTGCACAGCGACGTGTTTGCACAGCGACGCACACCGCTCGAGTAGATGATTCGGTCCTGCAAACGACCGGTTATGCAGAATTTCAGGGAAACTTAAGTCACCACCGATATTTTCCTGTAAATCTCGTGTGAGTTTGTTGCGCACATCATGCGGTGTGAATAAATTAGGGCAAGATTTCCTACCTGCCCACAGATGCATGAACTGAGACCATTTTTTACGTAGTGAACATAGTGCTTTTTCTTTATTTTGGGAAGAGGCGTTGGTGCATTTATTATGGTACAATCACTTGAGAGTTGAGAAGTCGGAGAGAGCGAGCAAGCTTTCCCAACTTTGTCTCTTTTTCTCTCTGGCACTGCCCCTAGTTTCTAAAGTTTGAGTTTCAGTAGGCATACCTACTAGCAGGTACAAACTGCTCTAAAGCAGGTAAAAGGCAGGGGAAGTCAGGACGGTGCGCTTTTCGCAAGGTGACGGTAAATGCTTTTGCGAGGTATGCGGAATATGCAAGCGATTTTGTTACGCCCGTCGTTTGCGTCTCTCCAGCAAAACGAATAAGATGATCTACAAAGGCGCAATTCACAAGCCAAGATTTACGATAACAGTGCGTTTGCTTCGGTGGTCCGTGTAGTTGTATTTTACACTGCTTTCTGCAACACCGTGTCATGACGAAGAGCTGGAACGGTCACGGTTTGTGCTAGCCTACCGGTTGACAGAAACCCGCATCGCCCGCATCGGTTCGGCACCGAGTGCACTTGGGCTGTTGATGCTCAAGCCTTTCATCCGCGGCTTGTCGCCAGCTGCTCCTGCTGCTCAACGGTGAGGAAGCGGCGAGAGTGACCTTTGAAGTAAATGTAAATCCTCGTTCATCCAGTTATCCGGAGTCAAAGTGTGGAAGATGTCCAACGTGTACTGAGGGCGGGAACTACGAGCGTTTTGCCTTGCTTTTATAACCGAAACCAGAGCAACGAGATAACTGCCTTGCGTACTCCAAAATGACGGAAGCAATATGTTTCAACAGGTCGAGTACGTCACCGGGGATGTAGGCGAGACGGTGCGCACTGTTTAAACGCTTGCAGTATCCACGAGTGGTACCAGGAAAACGACGTCAACAGAGAAGGAGCTCGCGATTCAGCATAATGCAGTGTTACGGGCCCGTGAATCTTCAAAGTTCGGGGTGGTGGCGGTGTAAAAAAAGACGCATCAGCGCCACACCAGTGATCACGAATAACACCGGTCACAAACTCCCGAGCCCCACCGCTCCACTCAACACCGACACGACATACGACAACAAACTGCATCAAAACGCCCCAAAAGTGAAGGCGTCTGCTCCCGTACTGCAACCAGCGGAAGTGAAGTGTTGGGCGGATGTCCTTCACAAGAATATATAAAAAATGCTTTGAGGATCATTTTCATTTATTATTAATAACATAATGATAAAATCCCAATAATTTGTGTTCTTTTTTATCTGATTCAAGCTAGTCGGGCTGCTCATAACACTGGTCTAGCATGAAAATAACAAAAATTTCAACTTCTTCACGACCGGTTTAAGATTTATTGTTAATACATCGTTATTTTTCGCAACGGACTAACATTATAGATTTTGCCTCCATACTTTTTAAATGCAAACAGTTCTTACATACGGCTGTCCATTGCGCCGTGTTTTGTGTCTTCTTCTATAAATCTGTAACGGTCAGCGACCAAAGGGCTCACCCGCACATGTCAAGCTTATATACGCCGCGAGGAGAAAGAACATTGAGTAGGAAGTGTCGGGTGCTGTGTGTGATGTGTTTGTGCATATGTCAGTGTTGTGTAATACGTGCTACTCATGTTGTCCGTGATATATGTGGGTTGGTACGTGTCTACTCGTGATCGTTCGCAGCGTATTAGCAGACTCTTTTTTTTACATAGGCTGCTAGAAATCTCGCTAGGTGGCGTAAGTTACCACACAATTCCAAATAGTGAGTTATTTATCCATGCACGTAAGTTCGGCATTCGTTTTGTTTGTCTAGCGGCTCCGTCGTAGGTACCGACGCCAGCCGACGCCGCCGACGCCGCACGTACGTACCTTTGCACGTTTACCTTTGCACGCTTGGAGACTGTTTACTGTGTATAAAAGACATCGAACGAGAACAGACGCGTCCTGTGTGCTCTCAATTCGGCGGAAAGGAGCGCGGCTCGCTGGGCTCGTCTCTCGCCTGCTCTCGGTTGCTGGCCGCCATGTTTCACAAGCTACACGCTGCACTGTGTTTTGTGGAAGGCAGACACGGTGCATCGTGTTAAGTTCACACGGCACCTCATGTGTAGACGAATAACACACATGGCTGCGTGTAAAACGAACACGTTTCGACGTGTCCGCTATGGGACAACGGTTTACACGTCTGAGCGTGTTATTTTTGCTAACAGTGTAGTCTAGGGCTCCAGTGCTGGCCCCTGCTGCTTTGGCCTGCTCAACTAGACGACGTTTGGTCGTCCGGGTGCAAGCTGAGCAACGCAGTTTGCACCTGGACTAAGTGCTAGTGCGTAACATTCAATCTTGACATCGTTTTATGACCTGTTCTCTCTGCTCAAAATTTGTTCGTTAATAGGTATTTTATTGACAATCCTAAATGTAATGTTTTACATGAATAAATAAAGTGCCACCAAACAACAATTTAAATATATATGCAGTTTTATGTAGTTAAACTATCGTCATATCAGTATGATAGTTCTAAACTTTAGGAGTTGCTTTAAAGGAGCTGTGCAACGATATTCAGTTGGAACGTTTTTCACTTTACACGAGCTTACTGGCACTACTGGGACTCAAGGATACTCGCACGCAACGCCACTGGCCAAGAAACTCCTTTGTTGCGGTGTAATTTCAAGGAGAAAAGCGGTCATTTTCATTCAATCTCTCCTTTGCAAAATTTGATGACGTAACGTGGGGATCGCAGTACCCTCCAGTGACGATATTTGAATGCGGTTCATAGATTGGACCCGAGCATTGCGTGGGCACTCGATTTGGGCTCGCAATAATTACTAGCTCGAGAAGCATTCGGGTAGTGGCCCGTGTCCAGTCGCTGCAACGACGGCAATAGCCGAGCCATAACAATGTCGGGAACTCAGCGCGTGTCCTGTGCTTTGCCAACCCCAGCGCGTGGCTATGATCAACATTGGCGGCATATAAGGGGCTCCAGGTCACGTGGCCGCTTGTTCTGGCTGCGAGTTGAGGGGGTGAACGCTGCTCGTTTTTCTTTAATTTTTTTCTGGGACTTCTATTGCGTGGGGTCAAAAACGAACGCGTGTTTCATAGGTCATTAATATCAGGGATCCGTTCTAAGCGGTATTTGCGCAAAGTGCAAAAATTGTTGCATCGCCCCTTTAACAATAAATCATGAGCTCATTTTGTGTTTGAGTGGTTTTTGATTTATATTGGAGTTTATCCCTAAAACCCTGCATATCCGTGGATTATCCGCGGATATCCGCAGATATGCGCATTAAACTGGCGGATGCAGATAAAATTAGACGGATTTCGGCGGATTGCGGATCGGATGCGGATATCAGGGGCTGCGGATGCGGATATCTGCGGATCCGTATCTAAATTTTTGCCCGGTGGCATTCAGTCCGTCGACTGACGTTTCATCTACAGATCGTTTCGTCGACATGCAACGTTTCATTAAAAAAGCTGAGACGTTTCGTCGCACACAACCCTGCTATTTTCGTAACAAACTTTTTGCTTCTCGCCTGGATTACAAGGGGGAGGGGGACATGGTTTGGTTAAGCACGCCTTAGTGAATCGCGCGCTAGCTTTTTGCGACTTAGTGAAAAAATACGCTGTCGACAAAACGACGCAGGGGCATGTGCCCACAAAACGTACAGCGTCGACGAACCGTGTGTCCATGAAATGTATGTCCGTGAAAAGTTGTCCTCGAAACGTATTTCCACAAAACACGTTTCGAAGAAACGATAGGGATGCTAAGAAAGATCTAATTCTTACTGAAGATCGCTTCAGTTAGTGCATTTCATCTCGTCAAAAAATGCTATCTATAGAAAAAGAAAAAGTTAAGAATGCAGGGCATCAATCGTCCCGAGAAAGCAAGTTCTTTGGCAGGGACAGAGCGGAAAACTTTCTCGGGGCAAAGAAAACCTCAAACGAAAGAGTCACAAGAAAGTAGAATAAACGTCCCCCTCTCTGCAGAGAGTGGTGTGGTCATGATACAAAAAACAAAAGAAGTGCTTCGACAGCGAACGCGACCCTGCGGCGCCACAGTTTGCAAAGTTTCGGAATCAGCGGCGCACGCACACAGGCAGCCCGTAAATTGCCTCTTTCTTTTTTGTATGCTTAGAGTTCTAGCCAAGAAAGTCTGGTAGTTCATATCCGT